>APFE031307045.1:37180-77408 GCA_000404065.3 Pinus taeda
TTCTGTATCACCAACATGAGAAGTTCTCTTTTGAAATCAAGAGAACTGATGCAGCAGGAAACCCAAGATCAGTGGTCTGCTGGAGCTCAGTCTTCCACATCCTTGCATATTCACCATACACTTATTCTGAGTTCATAGACTTATTCATCCATCCAGCTTTGTCTCTGCTCTTGACAGCACCCCCTCCAAGACTCTCTGATGAAATGTAGAGGATTCTGCAACTGTCTAGTGCCTACAACATAGGAGATTGGTATTTTTACCAGCATTACACTGTGATTAGAATATATGGGTGTGAGCTGTGCCCATACAAGCTGCCCAGATTTGTGCCGATGAGGCTCTTTGCCTTGGAGTATTTCAGGCAATTCGGCAATGCCGACCAGGTGCACTTTGCAGGAAAAGGTAAAAAGGCACAACTTAAAGTTAGAAACCATCTTGGCCATTTCATCCTAAACAGAAGAGAAGGATGGAAAGAAGCAGATAGGATGTTGGAAGGCCTTGGCCTAAAACAAAGCTTCCTTTGGAAGCCCTATGACCCCAATAACTTTATATCCTTGAGAAGGCAGAAATGAAAGCTCTCTAGCTATGAGCATGAGAGCATGTTCCACATTCTGAGACATGCTAACCAACCGAAGTGGAGAAGAAACACCCTAGAAGAGCCTATGTCTCAAGAAGAGCTAGTTGAAAGGGCTAGAAGGAATTTATTAAAAATGGCTGACTTGGAATGTCCTTCTCAGGTGCCTGCTCTACCAAATCCTCAAACAAGAGTATCTTCTTCATCCTCTGCAACACAACAAGAGGCAGTGCAAGCTACCAATCAAGGGCAGAGCAAGGGCAAGGATAAAGTGATGGAGGAACAACAGGGCCAACAGGGCCAACAGGGCCAACAGGGCCAACAGGACCAACAACAACAGGGCCATCAACAGCAGCCCCAGCAGGAACAGCAACAAGTAGACCAACAGGGTCAAGAGAAGCAGAAAGGAGAGGCCTAGGCAGCTACCTAAGAAAAGGCAACATCAATGGCGCCTCCTAGACAGGATTCCAGGGTCGACTCCTCCATCCTCCAAACCCCTCAAAGGGAGGATATTAGCAGAAAAAGGGAGAGGGAAACCCCCCTCACTGAAACATCAAATAAGCGGCAAAGGCTAAATCCCTTCTCAGAGGAGGAGATGCAAAGTATGGAGACTTCTGCCAGCTCCCTGCAGCAGGAGCAAGATAAGGCAGCATTAGGAGAAGTGAGCTCCTCAGGGCAGCAACAAGGGATAGCTGCAGCTATAAAGGAGCAATTCAAAGAGGCCAAACGAAGGAGTGAGCCAATAAAAATTCGGCTCTACAATCACCTGTTAAATATGGCTCCTGCAAATCAGCAAAGGCTCATGTCTGCATTTGATGTGCAGGAAGGCAAGATGACCATGAGCCACTTCACTCCGACAGTGCAGCAACCACAAACAGCTGCAGACTATATCAGGACTAACTTGGAGGTCCTCTCAAAAGACATCCACCCCATAGATCGGATCGAGCTTCACAAACAGACGGGTGAGATGGTCTATGCCACCTTGGCAGACAAGACCTTGATCAATTACAGGCTGCAGAATAGCCTAAACAACACTGCAGCACAACTTGAATTGGAGAAGGCATCCTCCCAAGCTAAAGATAACAGAATCAAAGCATTAGAGGAAATAATCATAGAGTTTGGGCATGACCCCAATGATGTTAAGGCTGTACAACAAGTCCTTAAACTGAGGGATGCAGACATGGCTGCAATAAAGAAAAAATTGAAGATCCCCCCAACTCTACATCCACAGACAAATGAGGTTGCCTAGCAGAGGCAAGAAAAGGATGCAGCTTCTTTATTGATGACATTATACAAGGAGCTAATAGAAACACAGGAAAAGATGCAAGATACAGAGACCACATTGGAAGCAGCATTGCAGAGGAGGGAGGCAGGCCAATCTTCTAAGCTGCCTACAGAAGCAATAAACCTTGAGGAAACCCCTCAAGATACTGTCCCTCCAAAGCAACAGGCACAGCAAGATGCTCCAGGCACCACAACACCAACCACCTCAACACCAACAACCGAGCAGGCTGAAAGCCTGGACATGCAGAAGCTGAGGCAAGAAATACAGGTGCTGGAGGCTCAGATGTCAGAGCTCAGCCAAGCCCAAGACAGCTTTGCAAAGATAAATGAAAAATATGACAAATCTAAGAAAAATGTGGCTGAGAGGGAAAGAGAAGTGAAAGCTCTGAAGAAGAGAATTTCAGAGCTAGAAAAGGAGCTCAGTTTTGATAAAGTGACAGCAGAGCTCAAGCAAGTTATCTGGACCACCATTGGACAATCAATAACCAACCAATGGGAATATATTGAGGCCATTTATGAGCAAGTGGAACTCATTAGTAGAGCAAGAAAAGAACTTCAGAGAGCAAGGGCATCTCTAGGAAATATGCCTGAGATTTCCCCCAAGATGATAGAAGTGCTCAACTACAGGACAAGTTCCCAGCTGGTGAGAATGGGAATTGGAAACAGGACTGAACCAATCTCTTTAATGAAAAGAGTCCTGACAATGAAGAACCTAATTCAGACCTTGGACAGAAGAATCCAGGATATGCAAGCTGATATCAACAAATTTCAGAATAGGTTCTTGGCTCTGGAGGACAGAGGGCTCCCCAGCTTGTTAGAATCAGGGAAATTACTCTCACATGAAAAATATGTCAAAAGAGTAAGTAGTTTTGCAGCAATACAGATTGCTGAAGCACCAAGCACATCTTCAGGAGCAGGCCCAGTAACAGGGCAAATTCTTTTTGAAAGATTAGATAATTTGTTTTTTATTAGAAATGAAGTTACACATTTATTTGATGAGCCCCCTCACTTTTATAAGTATACAGAGGCTGATGAGACCCTGGGGTCAATTTTGAAGCATCAGTTGCCTCCACCAGATACATGGCAGGAATTAATAAGACTACTTTTGAATCAAAGTTAAGTAATCACATCTTTCTATTCAGCAAAAAGTTTGCATTGCATGCACAGCTGGACAAGAGATACATCAACAGGTATGAAAACGTTGAGCCAACTCAGCATAGGTACTCGACTACAGCAATAGCATCAGCAAGCACAGGTGGCAGGGCCAAGAAGACACAAAAAGTGACAGTTGCACAGCAAGTCATTCAGCAGTTATGATAAAGCCGTTCAACCGACTCCATGAGCCCCAAAGGTCAATATTACTCTGACGGGAGTTATGAGCTTTTATAACTCATTTAAGATTGTAATTACTTCTCATCTACAAGCCATGTACGAGTGTAAGAAGATATTTTCCTCTCAGATGACTCAATACCTGAGATATTTTTGTATGAGACTTCTATATATTCCCCCTCGCATTTGTTAGCAGGGGTTGGACTCCGGATGTAAGAAATCTCTTGATATCTCTTCTGTTACTCTTATGTTGTAAATTCTCAGACAACGAATACAAAGAATGATGGGATTTCTCCAAGCATTGTTTCTCTTGATCTCTTGATGGTGTATGGCTCAAAGTTGCAGGATTCCTGTGTATTCCATGGCTCAATAAGTTTTCTCGTTACTCTCTGTTACATTTATGTTTGCTATACTTTCATATATCATTCATGCTCTCCATGTATTCAATATCTAAAATGGCCAGGAATAAGAATAGTCCCAGGATTTAGTCTTTGATTACCCTGAGTTCAATCCTAGCTATTTCATATGTTTTCCTCAGTTATGGTATTTAAAGAGTAATTCTTCAGTGCTACCTTTAATACTATATCATCACAGTGCTCTGTTATTTCAGGAATTCAAGTAATTGCTCCTAAATAATAGACTTCCTTCCCACTACCCAGCTTAGTAAAGAATCCTTAATTGCTCTTTGCTAGTTGTTTTTCATTCCACTCTCACAATTTATAGTTTGTTTTATGAAATACACACAGGCCCTGTAATTCCAGCTGCACTAGACCAGTGTTTCAAGGAAACAATAGTTACAGACCCCATTGCCCAATGGATTAGTATCATCTGAAGATAACGCTCCAAAAACTATCAGAAGCATCCTCCCAACCAAACATAAAAAACAATCAAACAATCACTTCATAACTAGCCTAAAACTTCATTAAAACAGTGACAAACCTTACAGAGAGAGCCCTCTCTGATTACAGCTAGGCTAGAAGCTGTAGTCCAAAGATTGGTTAGTGGTTACCCCGACCATATTCCCTTGGGAGTCATAGGGAACAACCTGGGTGTTAACACAGTGGTATCAAAGCAATCTTCTCTTTCTCAATCCTTGTTTTCATGTCCCCAACGGGGTCAGGGTATAAGGAGTTAGGGCTCAATCTGGTTGAACCTTTGCAAGATTAGCCTTGCAAACCTTGACACTCGCCCATGAGGAAAGAAAAGAGAGATGAGGGAGCATGATATCCTATCAAAATATTGCATAAGGAGGCACTCAAGAAATAAATGAATGCAATGATGGATAACTTTGCCCAGATCCTTCATTGGTTGCCCACCGACAGCACATCCACATCTAGTAACCACTCTGGAGGTCCCACTCCTTTTAAGGTACAAGTAAACTTTGAAATTACCATATTTGAGGGCCAAATAGATGCAAAAGTTGTAGATAAATGGTTAGCTATGCTAGAAAGATATTTTTTGTTCATGATTTTTCCAGCCTGGAAAATATTAATTTTGATCTCCTCAAATCGTTGCCCACGTCAAGGACTAGTGGGAAACCTACTATGAGTAGAAGCATGAAAGCAGCCTTATTATTTTCATATGCACTCACATGGAATTCGTTCCAAGACACCATCAGCAGTACTATCATGTCAGGAGCTATAAGGATAAATACATAAAGTGGACCACGCTACGGCAGGGAAGGGACCAAGACGTGCCGAAGTTTACCAATGTTTTTCATACCCTTCACACAAAGTTAGGTATCAAGGATTCTAAGAACATTTGGTACTCAAGTACCATGGCTACCTACATAGGTACATCCAGGATGAGATGGAGTTCCTCAACATTTCCACACTTGGCACGGTGTATCGATACACTATCAAGATCAAGCAAAATATTAAAGCTTAAAGTGAGACTTTAGATCTACGGATATGAAGCAAGGGAAAGGTGCCCCCAAACCATAGAACAAATGAAAAAGGACAAAGCCAAGGATAGGTGCCCTAGGACAACCTACTAAAGCCGCAAGAAAAGAACAACACCGTGAAGCCAAAGAAGGACATGAAAAAGTGGTGTGAGTTTCATAAGAGCTCCACCCAGAACACAAGTGAGTGTTGGGCCAGGCAGTCACTCGTGGTCTGTTATATACCTGGGGGGATAATATGGGGTACAAAAGGAGGTACCCAATGTAATAATGTAATAATGGGGTGGGCCATAGTAATAAATAAGGTGGTTAACCCATATCATGTAAGGGACCACAAGTAGTTAGTAATAATGTAATGGGCCCATGGTATTAGTTCGATGGTATGAGGGAACCATGGTAATGACCCATGGTATTATATATATGAGGCCTATATATAGGCTAGATACTCCACATGGAGAGGTGTCAAGGAATATTGTATGAACATGCATATGGCTTGTGGAGTGTTCTCCTTCCTTAAGGAGTGAATGTATGGTGTTACCCTACCTTAAGGGTTTGAGAATAATAAAGTGAATCATTTCTATCTATATTCAGATCTTGTTATTCTTGGGTTTATTTCTATTATCATATATTTCTGGCTTAGATCTATAACAAGTGGTATCGGAGCTATAACAGGTGGTATCAGAGCTATAACAAGTGGAATCATTTCTATCTATTTTGATCTTGTTATTTATTGGGTTATTTCTATTATCATATATTTTTGGATTAGAACTATAACAAGTGGTATCAAAGCTATAGCATGGTCAAGATGAAGGCTTTAGAATCAGATGCATGTTCCAACTCTAACTTAGAACCTGACAAGGGGAATGAAAAAGGGAAGCAAATTATTAGTGCGAAGCCCAATGCCACAATTTCTACACCACGAATATCCAGAAGGAGGAACCTGAAGATCCAAAGGAGGAGGAGTGCCTTTTCCACTCCCAGATGTGGGTAAAGGTTTCCCCACTACAGTTCATTATTAACAGTAAGAGCCTAAAGAACCTCATTTCAGCAAAGGTCATAAAGTAGATGGGCTTACCAACCACATCACACCCACAATTGGACACCATTGGGTGGCTTCACCAAGGGCGAGATCTTCACGTCAGTCAATAGTTTCACCTTCCATACAACATCAAGCCCTTCACAGATGAGGTATTATATGATGTTTCTCCTCTTGATGTTTGTGATGTATTATTTGGTCAGATATACTTGTGGAAGTGACATGTTGTGTATGAGTCAAGGCCTCACTCTATTATTGTTACCTTGGGAAATACATTGTACAGGATACCTGAGGTAGCATCACCTATCGCCATCTATTTGGTTACTGTAAAACAATGCCATAAGCTCATTTCCAAAACCGGGAAATTTGTTTTCTTAATGATACGCCCTTACGAAAAGAAGAAGACGGTGGCCATGACCTCCAAATAGGGCCCCTCTGCATGATAACAACATATGGAAAAGGTCATGGACGAGTATGAGGATATCCTCACCTCTCTTGTAGGGGTGCCTCTACACTATAGATCAAGCACTCCATCAATATGATTCCAAGTGCGTCATTGCCCAATGGACCAATCTATCGGGGCTCCATTCTAGAGAACAACGAAATCAAGAGGAAAACTTAGGATTTACTATAGAAAGGACACATCCGGCTGAGTTCATCGCCCTATGGGAGCTTGATCGTGTTCGTATAGAAGAAGGATGGGACTTGGAGACTTTGTAGTGACGATCAAGCACTGAACAAGATCACCGCCTAGAATAGTTACCCGATCCCATGGATTGATGACCTTCTGGACCAACTCAAGGGGGCAAAATATTTCAGCAAGATTGACTTGAAGTTCAGATAACACCAGATACCAATTGAATCCTCCGATGTGTGGAAGACTACCTTAAAAGATAAGGAGGGCCTTTCAAATGGTTGGTTATGCCTTTCAAGTTAACAAATGCTTTTTCAACCTTCTTGAGGATGATGGATGACATCTTGCAGCCATTCACCAACTCATTTGTAGTGGTATACTTGGATTACATCTTGATATTCAGCTAGAGTTGGGAAGAATACCTCCACCACATCTAATAGGTTCTCCAAACACTGTGGCAACACAAGATGTGTGCGAATTTGGAGAAATGCACTTTTGGCATGAACTGGGTTCAGTATCTAGGATACATTATTGGTGAATGAGGGGTACATGTGGATCCATCCAAGATTCAAGTCATTCAATATTGGCTAGCCCCAACCACTCTAACAGAGCTCCACAACTTTCCGGGTCTTTCCAATTTCTACTGCAGGTTCGTGATGGGGTTCTCTCATATCACTTGGTCCTTGAGTTAAGTCACCAAGGGAGGAGAGAAAGAAAAATTCTTTTTGTTTGAATCTCAACAGAAGGAATTCATAGAGTTGAAACATCACCTCTGCTCGACACCTATTATATACCTAGGGGGGATAATATGGGGTACAAAGGCAGGTACCCAAGGTAATAATGTAATAATGGGATGGGCCATAGTAATAAATAAGGTGGTTAACCCATATCATGTAAGGGACCACAAGTAGTTAGTAATAATGTAATGGGCCCATGGTATTAGTTCGATGGTATGAGGGAACCATGGTAATGACCCGTGGTATTGTATGTATGAGGCCTATATAGAGGCTAGAGACTCCACATGGAGAGGTGTCAAGGAATATTGTATGAACAAGCATATGGCTTGTGGAGTGTTCTCCTCCATTAAGGAGGGAATGTATGGTGTTTCCCTACCTTAAGGGTTTGATATTAATAAAGTGAACCATTTCTATCTATATTCAGATCTTGTTATTCTTGGGTTTATTTCTATTATCATATATTTCTTGATTAGAGCTATAACAAGTGGTATCGGAGCTATAACAAGTGGTATCAGAGCTATAACAAGTGGAATCATTTCTATCTATTTCGATCTTTTTATTTATTGATTTATTTCTGTTATCATATATTTCTGGGTTAGATCTATAACAAGTTGTATCAGAGCCATAACAACACCAGTGGTTACATTAGTAGACTTGTAACAAACATTTGAGATTGAGACAGATACCTTTGACTATGCTATTGGAGCAGTCCTTATTAAACAAGGACATCAAGTGGGATATCATAGTGAGACACTTTCAGAGAGAGTTTGGAAGAATCCCACTTATGGAAAAGAGATGTATTCCATTGTGCAGGCCTACGACAATGGAAACATCACATTTTGGGGAAGGAAACAATCATCCACATAAACCACTAGACCTTGTAATTCATACAAATGGAAGGAAAGTTGCAGAATCATCACCATTAGAAGTTGTCCACATTCTTGCAATAGTTCCATTCTTAATATCAAGTACAAGAAGTGATTTGAAATTGGGCACTAAAGGCTTCTTGTCAGCTTACAAGAACCTCTTCCATTCCAAAGCTTACACAATTTCCAAGATCTATGCTTATGATTGATAATGTGTAGAAATAAGCACTTGCAATAGGTGTATGCTTGTGTTATCCTTTAACTACTTAATTGCCTTAAATTTATTTTCTTAAACTGATATATAAACACACATAACAGTAAAATGCAACAAATAAACAAATACATAAGACAACAATATAATATGGAGTTCACCTTGATATCTTGGGCTACATCTCCTTGAGCTCTAATCAACTCGACTAGGCTCTTTAGGATTATGGTAATGCTTCTTTTACAAGTTCCACACTTAAATCCATTAGTTTAGAACAACACCTATGGGTTTAGAATACTATCTTATCCTGATGGATTTCCATACTCTGTAGACAGATCTAGGCTTCTCTGGGCTAGATTCCTTCAATTAGTGCTCTGGGCTATCTTGAGCTCCTGGCTTGCACCAACTCCCTCAGAATTATTTTACTATCTTTGGAATTCCTTCTTTTGTCTTCATCATACATCAGACACCAATAGAAACTTGATCATTTGATCTCTTTTATGTTTTGAAACTTCATTACAACCTCATGGCTCTTAGAAGTTTGTTTTGAGTTCTCTGGCTCTGTGGCTCTGCCTCTAACCTCTGGTGGCTCTCTATGAATCCTCAGCTCTATGGTTCTCTGGCCTTGCAACTATACTGCACTCAAGTTCTCTGGCCCTACAACTCTACTGCACTCAGTTCTCTGACGAATCACCCCTTTGCCATCGCTCGCAACCTCTGGTAGATTCTCTGGCTTTCTCTAGAACTGCGGCTCTATGGCTCTGTGGCTCTCGGCTCTATCAGCTCTCGACTCTATGGCTCTTTGCCCAACTGTGAGGTCCCTGAAAGGAGACTTGGTATCTCAAGGGAAAAATTTTGAAGGGAGCCCCCCTTCTTTTCTTGGCTCTCTCGGCTTTGAAGAATCCTCCAAATCTATGGCTTCCATCTATTCCTCTATGTGTAATCATGAGGAATCATTCCTCTATGGCTCTGCATCTGGATGTCTAGCTTTGTGGTTCTGTGGCTCTACATCTAGCCCTCTTGCTCTACATTCTTCATAACACATTCCTGTTATAGAAATGCTCGCTTATAGTGTGTCACAGGTGCTATTGACTATTTCTAATGGGATTGACACAGCTTACCATTCTTCTACCTACATTATGAAAATGGCAGCATAACGGAAACACATAGGAAAACTCATGAAAAACACATCATGAGCCTTTAGGCAAGACTCAAATAACATTAAATCGCCTCATAATCCTTTTGGGTTCACAAAACAACTCGTTCATCATCCACCGTCTGATTGGTGATCGATAATCAACGACTAATGATCATTTCAGGTGGCCCACTTGCATGGATATTACCGGCCTGAAAAAGCGGTTCTCTCTCTCCTTCGACATGCTACATGTCAGCTAGTGTATGGAATCGGGTAAAGCCCTTCCAATACCACTTACCTCCTGAAGCCTGCCTGAAATACCATTTACAGCCTTCCTTCCGAAATTCACAATATATACAATCACACCTATAAACCCATTGGGTCTGTCTTGTCACTGCAAATCGCAATCGTACATGCGGGAGGTCCAAGTCCATGGACTTAACACAACAGCGATGCGATATTCTCTGTTTCCTTCTTCTGTCTTCATCATACATTAGGCACCAGTAGAAACTTGATCATTTGATCTCTTTTTTGTTTTGAAACTTCATTACAACCTCATGGCTCTTAGAAGTTTGTTTTGAGTTCTCTGGCTCTGTGGCTGTACCTCCAACCTCTGGTGGCTCTCTATGAATCCTCAACTCTACGGTTCTCTGGCCTTACAACTATACTACACTCAAGTTCTCTGGCCCTACAACTCTACTGCACTTAGTTCTCTGACGAATCACCCCTTTGCCATCGCTTGCAACCTCTGGTAGCTTCTCTGGCTTTCTCTAGAACTGCGGCTCTATGGCTCTGTGGCTCTGTTGACGCCACGAAAATCGTTACATCAACATTGGGGATAACCACCCGGTCCAGAACTTAATACAGCTCCTTTTCCGTTTGGGATGGTGGCTCCGACTGGATATAATGGGACCAGTTTCCTAGTAATGAATAAAAGGGGGTGAATGAATGGTTGGTTTTATAATAAGTGATAATAAATGGAGGACTTATTCTATGAGAGAAAATGTAAATGACTATTTTATCCCGGGAAGCTTCTATTCTTAAGTGCAACGCTTAATAATCTATGTTTGCTGATAGGAATATAGATGACACTATTCAATAAACAAAGACATTCATTTAAATGATAATTGCTTCGTTCAAATAGTTGAACGAAGTAATTGATAAGACAATATTACACTTCTCTTTTATATTACCGATACATGCATGATTGAGAGAATAGCAAACTGTAAACATCCAATAGTGGAAAGTATAAAGTTTACTATTAAAACACATTCACATATTCAATAATAGCAAAAATGACCAAACAACAATTCACATAAAAGGAACAAATTCAGACATAGATAATAGTACCATATGAGTTGCGAATTATTCCCTACACCAATCGCGATTTGAATTCCTTCTTCCGATTCAGAAATAATTTTAAATAAAGGCATAGTGCACATTCACATCAAAGCTTCGTTATCAAAATTTTGAAAAATTGGTCCAGTTTTCATAAAAGAATATGCCTGAAGTACAGTAGTGCAACTTCAAGCTTAAGTCATATACAAAAACTTACGACCCTTTCTAAATACATGAAAGGGTCTATAAATACTAAACTAAGCTAACAAACTACAAAATTAAAATGCTACTAAATTGGTATAATCCGATCTTAAATATCTCTTCCACAGTGATTTGGTAATTGGCAGCAATGATTCATCCTTCTGGCTGTTTTCCCTTTGTCCTGAGTTGGCATATTGCCAGCATTGGCTCCACTTCTTGAGGGAGGCTGAGACGAGAATTGATTTGAGCAGCATAGGTGGCATCATGTATATCGGGAATGATACACCCAATTGCATCCATTAGGCATTTGAGGGTGGCTCTCTCACTGTATGGTTTTACTAGGAACAACCAATAGGTGTCCCAAGTTAAACTTTTAATTCCTGAGATCAATCTCCCATTCTTTTTTAGTTCTTGGTTACATGACTGCTCCAATGTCTTGGCTGACAATAGTTTACATGGTGTACATTAAGAAATCATGTGAGATAAATAGAGAGTATTATTGATCAAGTCAATTAAATTGCTCGTAGATAACTTGTATCCAGAAACAGCTCTCTCTGCTTTCATTAATTGGGACTGCCACTCCGTGAATAGGATTTCTTTATGGGATTCTAAAATTTTGGGCAAATTTGCTGCCTGTCCCTCATTAGAGTCCTGCCAAGTAAGAAAATTTGTCAAAGTTTCGTCGGCTTGCTCTAGATCCTGCCTGGCATCAACTGATTTGTCTATTATAGATGTTGTTATGTCGCACAGAGGTTCAACTTGGGTAATTTCATGACATAACAATCTTATTTGTGTTACTAATGCCTTGTTAATCTGCATTGCCTCTGCTCTGAACTCGGCAGGCTGGGGAAGACTCTTGAACCTTTCTACTTGAGATGATAATTGAGCAATTTGCTCATCTTTTGTCTTTGCCATTTGTTCATTCATCGCCTTCAACTTTTATAATGCCTCTAATAATTCCTTCTGTCTCTGAATCGCTCCTGAATCAATCCTCTATTTCTCTTCATGCAACTGTTTGCTGAGCTGGTTATTTAACTGTTGCTGTGTGGACAGTTGCTGTTGTAGTTGTTCTGACTTCTGCTGTTCCTCTGATAGTTGTGCCTGTAGTGAAGCGATTGCTTGATCCTTTTCTTTTAACAAATTGCTTACCTCTGATGCCTTATCCATGATGGCTGCCGAATAGGCACCTAAATATTGAGATAACTTCATCAGGTCATCGGAGGGGTCGAATTCTTCTCTCCATACAACATTCACTGTTATTGTTTGTTCAGGGAACAAAGAAGGCTGATCAATCCTTCTCCTTTTCCGCGGTCGCTTTATTACAGCCCTGTGTTTTGGGCTATATAAAACATCTAGTGGAGGAATGTCCTCCACCTGCAAAATAATTTGATCGGAAGGATTCTTCGGAATTATTTCTACTACTGCAGTTGGGGGTAGACCGCTGGTTCCTTTGCTTGGAACCTCCTTTGATGTTGTATCTTGTGTATCGGCAGCTTTGGATGTTTCGGCTTCCATTGAGGTCTCAAGATTGCCTATAATTGTATTAAATTGTTGCCATTCCTCGAGCAATCTTGGGTCCACTTGAGTATCAACACTCACATCCTTGCTACTCTGCACCTGCTGCTTTTTCTGTTCTTCTTCCCGTATTCTCTCTTGTTCTTTCTTTTCTGCTTCCTCTCTATTTTTTCTCTGTGCCTCTTGTTCTTTCCTCTTTGCCTCTTCTTGTTCTTTCCTCTGTGCCTCTTCCTGTTCTAACCTCCAGAGTTCCTCCTGCTCTCTTCTTTGGACTTCTTCAAAGATTTTGGATGTAGCAAGAGGTTCGCTGGTAATCTGCTGCTCAGGCTCGCTTGATTGTATCATTGGGGTAGTAGCTAACAAATCTAGAGGCAGAGTTTGCAACCTCTGATCTCTAAGTTTATTAAATTCTACTAACCCGTCATCATGGTATCTCATTCTAGCTAGCTGATGCACCTGGAATATTGACTCGACGGAGGAGAACAGGTCATCAAACTCATCTTCCTTATGTTCAAATTTAGTGAGCTTGGCTTGATCTAGAGCATTATAGATGACTTTCTTTGGGTCGAAACGTCTATTTGGCAGAGTGGCGAGACTTAGGATGTTAATTTTTTCTGCCTCTTTCTCTGCATGTTTATAATCATGCAGAGTCTAGATGCCACACCTTAGAGGAAAAGGAGGTCAAACTTTCTTCTTTGAATTTCTGAGAGTTTTTGTGGCTGATGCAGTTGTAAGCTGATATGCTATTTCTTGAGCTAATAGCTTGTATGGTACGTACAAGGGGAGGACATGAGGTCTGGCGTGACTGCCAAAAACTCTTACATAAGTGAATTTTTCTTCTCCAAACTAGGTTCCTAAGGCTGTCAAGTCAATCTCTGCCTGAGAGGAGATCTTAGGGGCGGGTTTATCAAAAATTGCATAGTAAAGAGGTAGCATGAATCCATTGCAAACTTGGTATAAATGGTGTTTATAATGAGCTTTCCATAATTTCTGGTGGTAGATATGAATAGGCATAGGGTCCTGTGGAGTCCATCTCCACCCTAACACAGGAAACTCAGAATTAAAACAGAGGGTATCCAAAATATAGGCACTAAAATAAAATGGAGGGATGAACCTATCAGTAACATGGGATTTGTTTCTGAATTCGAGAATAGCTGTAGCCAACTTATCTGATAATATAGTCCCCCAATCCATGATTTCACTGTTACATGCTGGTTCCATCAAAGGTACCATCTCTATGGAAAATTTTGAAGAATCATGCAATCCCCACAATCGACACATCATGACTCCAACATAACAATAAGGAGAGCATAAGGAGTCGACGGAGTACTTACCCGAAGACTCATGTTTGTGTTTCACCGGGTTCTGTCTCCGTTCTCATATAGGCCCTGACTCAGTTTCATTCTCATCTCGAAACCTCTCCAGAAATGCTATTGTACTTCTTCTCTAGTTCAGGAAAATGGTATATTTGTCTGAAATCATTGGGCTGAAATGAACTGAATACTCTCCCATCAACAGTGCAGAATGTTCTGTCTGTAATTGGAATTTCCTCAATTTCCCATCTCACCACATCCATATACGGAAGAATTTTCTCTCGAGCTGCTATCCTGTGTAAGTAGGAATCAACCAAATCTTTTAAAGTGGCTTCAGATTTCCGGCTTGAACCTACTGTAGCTTGTATCGATGTTTGCTGAGGTTCCTCGGCTTCAACCAGGTCGTAAATATTTTTCCAAGTAGTGCTGCCAAGGCTGAGACATGTGGTATCTGAGATTAATCCCTTTTTGCTTGGTCCCGGATCGGTGGCATGTTGTCCTGTTACCGTAGAAGCTGAAGTTGTTCCAGACTTCTTAGATTTCTTCCCCATTTGGTCTGGAATTATTACTGTGGAAAAACTCTGCACAAGAGAAAAATGAACGTAATGCGGAGAATAGATGGCGAAAACCAAGTAAGGGGGAATTGTGTCAATCAATGAATAATGGAAGATTTATCATAAGGCTCCCGCAGATATAATCTCTAAAGGGATTTAGGCATAACTGCTCATTAATTGGCCGTTAAAACCTATCAATCATTTAAATGCTCATTATATCCTTTACTTGCCGAATAATAGTTTAAGCGTGGATTTGATTTTTTGGCGATTGGACGTGAGCGAATCACTATCGGGAAGAGAAAAGGCTTTCAATGATAATTAATATAATATAGCGAAATCATATCAATTCTTTTCGAAAGTCGTGCTTGGGTTCATCATAATTGGCAATCGGAGGAAGCCTTGGGCAATTTTATTTAAGTTTTATGGAATCCCCGATCACCGATAGTGATATCGCTTGACTCGCATTGGGAGTTTGAAGGAGGAGTGTTCGTTACATTCATATCGCATTCCCTAATTGCCGATTGCAATATCGCATCGGAGCAAAGGGGAGGGGCCTTTTATTATTTATTTTCACAATATCCGTTGGCTACTCGCTCTTATCGCATCAGGGAAAATCAATGGGTCATGGTTATGCATCCTTTGTTGTTGCGATATGCGATCTTGCAATCGCTTTATCGCAATAATAAAGAATTATTCTTTTTATTTTTAAGACCGATTATTTCAAGAAAGGTTTTCAAATGTTTTGTTTATTTCCGAACCTTTAGAAGAGTGATGGATTAATACCAATTTAATCTAAAAGGGACCCATCGCATATTATAATTTCTAAAGTAAGATTTTATGAAATGGGGGGTTGTTGTATAGCACAACAGGCTCTCGACTCTATTAGCTCTCGACTCTATGGCTCTTTGCCCAATTGTGAGCTCCCTAAAAGGAGACTTGCTCTCTCAAGGGAAAACTTCTAAAGGGAGCCCCGCTTCTTTGCTTGGCTCTCTTGACTTTGAAGAATCCTCTGAATCTATGGCTTCCATCTGTTCCTTTATGTGTAATCATGAGGAATCATTCCTCTATGGATCTGCGTCTGGCTGTCTAGCTCTGTGGCTCTGTGGCTCTACATCTAGCCCTCTTGCTCTACATGCTTCATAACACATTCCTATTATAGAAACGCTCGCTTATAGTGTGGCACAAATGCTATTGACTATTTCTAATGGGATTGACACAGCTTACCATTCTTCTACCTACATTATGAAAATGGTAGCATAATGGAAACACACAGGAAAATTCACAAAAAACACATCATGAGCCTTTAGGCAAGACTCAAATAACATTCAATTGCCTCATAATCCTTTTGGGTTGACCGTATGATTGGTGATCAATAATCAATGACTAATGATCATTTTAGGTGGCCCACTTGCACGAAGATTACCCGCCCGAAAAAGTGGTTCTCTCTCTCGTGCGAAATGCTACATGTCGGCTGGTGTATGGAATCGGGTGAAGCCCTTCCAATACCACTTACCTCCTGAAGCCTGCCTGAAATACCATTTACAGCCTTCCTTCCGGAATTCACAATATATACAATCACACTTATAAACCCATTGGGTTTGTCTTGTCACTGCAAATCACAATCGGACATGCGGGAGGTCCAAGTCCATGGACTTAACACAACAGCGATGCGATATTCTCCATTAAATCTCCACTATCCAATCAAGTTCATGATCCAACGGTCATGATGTGATTGCATCATTGCTGATTGCACTATCGCAAGTCACTTATCGCATGTATAAATAACCCTTTGTATTTGTTGTGATCTCGATTGCTGATTACCGATCCGCCAATCTAACTTACCACCATCACAAGTCACTCTGTTCGGGGCTCTGATATCACATGAAGGCCTACCTCTAATGTGATATGTCAAAGGTCGCAATTGGGGAGTCCTTCCATCTCTACTTAAGTCCTCCATTTAACCTCTTCCAATGAGATTTCCCTTAAAGAGCCTTTTAGTTCATTTTTATAAGAAATTGCCTCCTTTTCTAAGGATAATGGGCAATCTTCTTTTTACAATAACTCCTTCATCCTTAGTCCATTTTGGTTCATTCAAATTGCCTTAGATTCAGAATGAAGAGATCTATGCAATGAGACTATTTACAAGAGAATGCTTTGACTTTCACTTTCCTTTGTGAGGAATATTTTTATACTTAGTGTCTATACTAGATCCATTTTGGATCAAGAAGTGGAACATCAATAATGTTGCAGACTACCTTAGCCGAACACCAATCATGGAATTAACCATCATGCTCAACTCTTGTGAGCACAAGACTTCTAATTGGCCACTTCTCTACAAAAGAGACCCAGAGTTTGGCCACACATACTAGACGCTCTTAGATAGTCAACAAGTTCTATATTTTCACCTCCAGGATGAATTGTTATGCCACCTAGGACACCTTTGTGTTCCTTCAAGTGAGTGTGCCAAGATAATTTAGGAAGTGCATTGTAATCAAGTTGCTAGGCATTTCAAGGTCTAGAAAAGAGTGGTAGTAATAGAAAATTATTATATTAGTTGATTCTTCGATAGGATGTCAGGACGTACATCAAATCATACACTACCTGCGCCATTGCCAAACCAACCATCAAGAAGCAAGTCCTCTCTATGTTGTTTCCTACCCCTAGTCGACCTTGGGAATCCATCTACATGGATTGTATTTCAAGACTTCCTTCTACTAAGAATGGAAATGATTGTGTTTTTGTGGTTATCAACACATTGTCGAAGATGGCCATTATGGAGGCCTGCAAGAGGAATATCACAACATAATCCACTACTAAAATATTCTTTGAACATGTGTGGATACACTTTGGTATCCCACAATCTATCATCTCAGATCAAGACAATAGGTTCGTAAGTTCATTTTGTCTAGTCCCTAGTTGATGCTGGACACCAAGCTCACAAAACCACAACTTTCCATCCCCAAATTGATTGCTAAACAAAGGTCCTCAAAAGGATGATCGTACACATTTTGTGCATGTACAACTCAAAGCATCCATGCACATGGGATGAGAGCCTCCCATATGTTTAGTACAGCTACAACCGAGCTCTCCACAGCTCGACTGGCCACAACCCTTTTCAGGTGGGCTTGGGATTCCAGCCACTATGTCCTATTGATGTGGTCATACCATTTGCAGCTACTCAAGAAGATTTGGTGCATGTCCAAATCGACACTGACAGGGAAAACAAATTCAGTTAGCACAATTATCACATTTTCTAAGAGGTCCATGACATATTGGAGAACCAATACTAAGTACAAGTAGTGGCACTATGGCATGACAGCATCGGGTGCTAGAAAAGTTCTAGGTGGGCGACAAAGTTTGGCTACATTTGTAGAAGGAGTGCCTCACTGGGCCCCACTGCAAGCTTCACCCTCTCCGATATGGTCAATACACCATCACCAAGGAAGTAGGGGACAATGCCTTCAAGCTCATTATTCCACCGTTCCTTGGTCTACACTAAGTGTTGAATGTTGACCACCTTCATCCCTACTTTCCACCATTGTTTGACACATTTGACATTACAGAACAACTCACACCAACAAAGTTAAATCCAAACTACATGGAACAAGCCACAATTGATCATGTCATTGACACATATCAAGAACACCTGATAACAAAGGATCCAGGGACCAACTTTAGCAGAAGTTTCCTCATGTCATGGAGGAACTCAATGCAATGGGGATCATTTCTTCCTAAGGGGGGAGGAATGATCTAGGTGGATATTGGTGGACGCCCGCCTATTCCACTTGAACCCCCACCATTGTTTCTTTCATTTTTTTAGTTTCCTTAATTGTAGCACAATTTACTATTTTTGGTAGATTTTTGGGTTTTGAACTTTCGGAGTCATTTTGAGGCTGTAAACAATGTTTTTTTTGGAAAACTACATGTGGTTAATATGAGCTTTTAACTCAATATTTGATATCAATAATTGTAGTCCTTAGATAGATCTTTTTAACTAGGTATTGTGTGCATTAAACAAAGATCATATGCCAACGTTATGACCTCAAGAAGTTGATGTACCAATTTACCCCAATGGGGCCCATAGTTTGGTGTTTCATCTCCTAAGGTTATTTTTTTTTATGTTGAGTGTTTTCCATTATTTCTCAATGATAAATAGGCATTCAAGCCTCATTTTAACACAATTCAGAAGCATGTAGCCACCACATCTCTTCTTAGAGATAAGCTACCATCGCTCGAGCTAGTTTTATTTCCATTATGTTTGTAAGAATATTTTAGTATCTGATATTAATGAAATGAAGTGTTATTTTTGCTGCATCTTGATATTTATGGTTATATCTGTAATTTGTTGCATTCCTATTTAAATTCTGATCATCTATGTGGTGAACACTAAAATAAACCTTCAATTGTTTCAACCACTAATTTAATTTCAAAGTGTAAAACTCACCTTGATATGTCATGATGTCAACCTTCACTTTCATCTTGTATAAGGACTATGAAGGTTCATGATACTCATATTTGGTTTTTCCTTTTGGATTATTTCTTATACTCCCTCTCTGGTTCTTCACGATCCCTTGATATCTAATCTTATATGACCTCTGAGTTGGAACCTTTGTCTTCTTTGATTCCAAACTTTTTTGCTAGAACCACCAAAAGGGTATTCATGTTATGAATGATATATAAGACTTGTAATTATAGCCTCAAGAACCTATCCTCTACTTGATCTCAAGGGTTATTAATATATTCATTAGTTATGGTTGGGGTTTTACAATTTTCTTGTTAAACTAAACTAGATCCCTTGTAATATCCCACAAAATACCAAAGACACTAGCTCTAATACCAACATGATCTGTAAATTTCCATGGATATTCCAATAGATATTTTATCACAACACGTGTACTAAAATGTAATAGAAAATCTGAAATCTACACCATGTAGGTTAATTTTTCCTTATATTTTTGGATTCATTCATTATTTTTTATGCTTATGCATGCAATAGATAAACTATGGAAAATAAATAACAATGAAATAAAAATCAAAAACCATAATGAACACAAGATATGATCTAGAAAAATCTTATGACAAAATACCTAGCTGGAAGGTGTGGCTACTCTGATCTCTCCTTTTTTTAATAGTTATGGATGCAAATACAAAGGAGTGATACATGTGGCTAGAGGGATTCTACAGTACAGAAACCCTCTCTATGTTTTGTATATCTATCCACTCTTAGCTAATCTCCTCATTTATGGAACAAAATGCGCTCAAATAGAATGGAAACCATTTTCCTCCTAGCAACCCGATTATAACAAAACCTAATAGCCTACTAATGTTTAAGTTTGAATCCTTTAAGTCTTAAGTAGTGTTATCACCAAAAATTGATCACCCAACCATTTATAACTAGGTGGATCGAAATACATCACGTAGATTTAATTTTACCATAGTAAAATCACTTTCACTGTGGAAAATAATTTAGTAAACCACTATTATTAGATTATTTTCTTATTTAAATTAACAAACCCATGAGAATAATTAGCTAAACCATGATTTATTTAATTTTCCCTGGGAACAATTATTAAATCATTATTTAAATAATTATTCCTTGTCACATTTGACTAAATCCCTTAGGAATATTTAAATAAATCACTATTTATTTAATTTTCCTTCTTTATTTTATTTGAATAATTATCAAATCACTATTTAATAATTATTTCAATTTCAAACCATTCTTAATTCTTGTAAAATAATTAATAAACCATTGTATTTTTTAATTATTTCTAAATAAAGATATATAACCATTTTAAATGTCTTTCCCTCTCTAATAAATATAATAAAGTATTCCAAGTGGTTAGATCTTGATTTGGTTAATATTATTTTATTATTCTCCATTTTTGAGATTAACTCAATACCTTGTTATAAATACGAGAGTTTTTCATTGATTCTTCACCATGATCATAATCATCATCACCATTATGGTCCTTTTTGTTTGAGCTCCCATTTTGATTTCTCACATCTTGTTTTGGTTTTTCACATATTGAGAGAGAAGATCCTTTTATGAAGCGTCAAGGACATCAAAGGACCCATGCCATAGAGGGGGACTCATAGACCCATCTGTAGATCTCCTTCACCAGTTGTTTTTAATAAAGAATTTATTTATTTAAAGTCTTTCCATTTGGGTTATTGCATCAATATTTTTATTGCTGAATTCTATTCTGCATCATCTATACTTTTGTTGTAGGTTTTCCATTTTTTATTGCAGATATGAATCACAACCAACCATCAACTTGTTGTTAGGTCACTTGTCACCTAGTGACTTAAGTAAAGTGTTTTTGGTACACCTTCTAAGAAATTTCACACTAACAAGTAGATTTATAATATTGAACATTTTAGATTATTCTTCATTATTATCATGTGGATAGCCTATTTTTAATGAATGATGGGGGATAACATAGGGTATTGAATCTTAGTGGTTAAAATAGGAAGGTCAACATTCAAGTCGAATAACTTTTGCATACAAACTCTATCTGAGGTATCCCTTGTGTTGTTGCAAAGGTAAATGAGTGTAGAATAGCACTAGGGGATGAGGTGATGAAGCGGAAAAATTTTACCCTCATAAAAAAATTATTTTATGCCTCAAATTACTTTCGGAAGGTTTCATACCATAATTCACCAAACAAGGATCCATTGGGAAAAGTGTTATTGTTAGCTAATTCCTTAACATTTTCCACCAAATCAATTAATGTAGAAATTTTCTAAATACCCGTGTTAAAGGATCAAATCCTATTCAATAAAAGAAAAAAAATTCTTAAAGAATAAATCTCTATAGCATAAACCCCAACCTGAAGAATTTAAATAAGGTAAAAGGTGGGAGCCTTACAAGCCTAAGCTCATATATCAACTAACAAGGTCATAATTTTTTGTCCAAAATTCCATTTGAGTGCTCTTTGCCTTCTGATCCAACTTCTTCCATTCTTCATCGGACACTCCTATTGGTTTAGTATCTGGATTTACTACGATCCATTGATCTTTATCCACCAAAATATCCTACATCTTGAGTTTCCACAACTCAAAACTCTGACCATTAAATTTCTTGATCTCTACCTTTCCACTGCTCGCCATCTTCTTTCACCACCAGAATCGATCTCGTAGATCTCCCACTGAACGGGGTCTACCATAAGCCTGAGCAAAAACCCTCAGCAACAAAGGCATCCCCTTGAAGCCAAAAAACCTTTGATACCAAATGTAGGTTTTAACCTTGTACAGAAATTACCTGCATAGGAATTCTAAAACATAGAAAATAAACAATGTGAAAGCATAACGCATAAAACACATATACACAGATAGTTTCCCCTAGATCCCAAAACTAGGACTACTAGCTTGATTTTACATTATTTTCATTTCAATGTTACAATACATATTTATACATGCCGAAGCATCCAATACCATGGACCGAAAAGCATCGTGTCCAAAATCATGTGCAAAAATCATGCACAAAACCATAGGTGGGTCCACCCAACCTAACATAGGTTCCAAAACCAAAATTTTTCAGGGCGTTGCCCTAAGACCCCATAGAGGGGGGTTACCTGTACCCCTCAAACCCCCTATGACCCCTCCGCTGTGCAATCGGCACAACGAAGGAACCCCTCGGTTAACTACGTGGGCTACTCGTGGAAAGAATATAACATAACCCAACATTCTCCCACTTGTTGTTTTCTTTCCAAAGGGGGGCACAAGAGAGCTTAGTCATTTATCCAACCCTACAACTCCCATTGTTCATCTACACTAAGATAACTTGTTATAGATCATAGATTTTGTCAATGCATCTACAGTATTTTTCAAAGTGTCCACTTTTACCAGCAACACCTTTTTGTCTTCTATCATATCCCTGACAAGATGATATTGAACATCAATGTGCTTTGTCTTTGAATGATATGTAGGGTTCTTTGCCAAGAAAATTGCACTTTGGCTATCATAGTCTATCCTTATAGCTCCTCGTACTAACCCCATATTTGAACACAATCTCTACAACCAAACTACTTCCTTTCTTGCATGAGTGGCTACCATGTATTCTGCCTCTGTAGTTGATAGTGCCACTATAGATTGTTTCTTACTCATCCAACTGACTGCACCTCCAAATAGGTTAAACATATACCCACTTGTAGATCTTCTCTGATCCATATCTCTAGCCCAGTCTGCATCAACAAAGCCATGAATATCCAACACTTTGTCCAATCTTGGTCTTCCTTGGTAGCACAAACCATAATCACTAGTGCCATGGAAATACCTAAAAACTCGCTTCACTGCTGTCCAATGCTCCTTTCCTGGTTTTGACATAAACCTACTGAATACTCCCACTACATGTGCAATGTCTGGTCTAGTACAGACCATTTCATACATCGGGCTACTGACTACACTTGCATATGGAACACAGGACATGTTCTCTTCCTCTTCTTGTGTCTTGGAACACTATTCAGTAGACAACTTTACACCTATAGGAATAGGAACCTTCACCAGTTTACTATCCTTCATATTAAATCTCTGCAATATTGTCTCAACATACTTCCTTTGGTTTAACTAGAGCTTCCTCTTTGCTCGATCACTTTTAATTTCCATGCCCAAAATATAGTTTGCAGCACCAAGATCTTTCATGTCGAATTTGGAGGACAATTGGGTCTTCAAATCATGGATAATTTCTTTGTCATTTCCAATGAGCAACATATCATCCACATACAAGACCAAATAAATAACACGGTCACCAATTGATTTAAAATACACACAACGATTGGTGGGCTCCAGTATTGCAGCAATAATGCTGCAACTCCTGGTACTCCCTTCTTTACTTTTATCAACCCGGTAGTTCGTAACAAACTTGGAAGCGACGATGCTATATGCACAAGTACTAGCTCTTGTCGCGGTTGTCACTTGGTCAGATGGCACTAGTTCGCTAGGAGCTTAAGCCAACTTCTATGAGCTCTTAGAAGAAGCTTTGTAAGTGATGGATGGAAACTAACTCAAAGGCGACTAATCTACTTGTAGAAAGAAACTGAAAAGCCGAAAGGAAATTCAAGCCCTAGCAAACCCTAATTTTACCAACTAGCCTTACTGATGCAAGAAAGATGATGCAAGCTATTGAAAGAGATGTCATTCACTTCTAGGAAGGTAAAATGCATGTGTCTAAGCTACTTCAATAGTAAAACCTGAAGAAAACATCTTTTTGTATTTTCGAATAGGTTATCAGAATTATCATGCATGTGCTTTGACTGGTTTTGACTGTGCAAAGGTGGATTGGCGAAAGGAAATGCTTGCAGGTGGTTGGGAAGGTTAGAAGAGGGCCTAAGGGGTCCCTATCACCCTTCCAGGGAGTTTCATAGAGTTTGGCTATCAAGAAACCACTTTCATGAGCTTCTACAGGAAGTCTGCAGGGGTTATACAGGATGTTCTGTAATTTCTACAAGATGTTCAGAAAGGGGACTTTGGAGGGTTGATGGAGGAAGGAAGGTGAAAAAGTGAGTGTGGAGGTGAGTTAAGGGTGTGAGGAGGTCCAGGACTTGGTGGATGGAGCTGAGGAGTGGTGAGGATAGTTGGATTTGTTCAAGGAGGAGTAGAGAAATGTTGCACAAAAATTTGGGAATTAGGGCAAAGCGATCGAATGTGGCAAACGTAAGGCAAGAATCTGAGTTAGAGGATGGAGCAGGTGGGATTGATGGTGTACGAGTAGATAGAGAAGTATTACAGTTGCTCTGCAAGTTATTTTTGAAACTGAACAAACAAAGATTCAGAAAATCAAGGACCTAGTTACTTTAGCCTAATCTGACCTGGATAACAACAAAGAAAAGGAACGTAAGTTTATCTACAACGAAATCATGTGAAATAACTATGAAACTAAGTAATCATAAACCTTAGCATATAACCACAACTGGTGTCAACTTCTTCAAATGAGAATCTAACACTAATAATTGCATGGTGAAGCAAAGACAATGTTTTTGGTGGTAGCAAGGTCGCCTTGGTCCTAGCTCATGATCCCACTGAGGGAGAGGTGAGATCAGATGTGCTTGGTAGCCTTTTTCTAAAGATCTTATCTGTTATGAACCTATCAAATCAATCTAAACATGAAAAATCCTTTAACCATAAAAAATGATCTAGGTAACCAAGCAAGATTTAAATCTACTTAACATAAATTATTTTGCAAAAACACTAACAACAAACAACAGTACACAAAGGAAGCCTTGGCACATGGGTTGGGCCCAACCCAAAGAGCTACAAACTCCTAAGAAGAACTCAGAATTGATGCCAAATAGATCTTCTTTCCATTACTCAAAAATAATCATGTCACAAAGAAAGTTGTACAACAACAGCTACAAAATGAGCTTAAAAATAACAGCACTATAGTGCAAGATACAACTGTTCAAAAAGTAACCTACGAAGGTTGGAAGGATTGTTATTTATGCACTACGAGAGTCTCCAACAGCCCTCCTTAACTCAAGGGGTTCGGCTGCACAACTGCCTATGATCAGTCACTTTACACAAGACTACTCGGCTGCCCTTAGGAATCCTTTTCGGTAGCCTACTGAACTCCAAGCTAAGGGTGAAGATTTCGAGGAAGGGGCCATTTAATGTAGGAGACACCCTTCCTAGGAATCCTCACCCTTTTTCCTTCATGCTTGGCTATCATCTGGCTCATAATTTCTTGGCCTTGGTCCAAAATTTGTCTAAAAGCAATAACCATGTGTTAGCCTTCTTGGTCAAGTGATTGTCCTCATTCGTTCAACTAACATAAATATACTCAAAAAACATGCATAAACTATGAAAAATGGTGGATTGACAAAGAACAAATAGGCAAAATGAGCCCAATAAGTTACCCAAATCAAGGGCTCCTCATCACCCCCCTACTAAATGGGTTGTTCATCCTCAAGCAACTAATCCAGCTCATCATCCTTGATAGCCTTGACCGCCTCTCTCACATCCCAGGCCTCTGAGGTGATATCTTCTTCACGGTCATGAAATCCTACTTTTCTTTCATATTCTTCCCACTTCCTGTGTTCCTCCTCTTCTTTGACTCCTTCCAGCAGCCCCAAAAGCAAGGGAGGACTAAATTTTAGGCTAATCCAGTTGGCTTGAAGATTCTGCATGGATTGTTTGTAGAGGGGTACTCTTGCCAAGGCCTCCCTCATCCTTGTTGGGGAGTGGTATTCCCTTATTTTTAGGCAGTGGGACAGTGTGTTCCACCTCCGTGTGCAAGCATGAACATAGTTATTCCCCAACAGTCTTTCCATGTCCTCAAAATGGGTTATGGCTTGAGCTTGTCATTCAATGTAATCGAGTAGGGCCTGAGAGTTATTTTCCAAGTGTTGGTGGGTGTATATTAATGCTGAGGGGTCCTCTGGCTCTACTTTGATCATTAGTGGTTCCTTTAGTTCCCTGTCCATAACAATTTAGACCTCTGCTGCTCTCTTTTCTTCATGATTTAGCCAAGAGGCCATGGCCATAAGTTGCACATCTCCTACCACAGCGTTGGGATCACACAAATTCATGTTGGGAAGGGCCAAGTTGTGTAAGTAGAACTCTCATAATTTGGCCTTGCCTTCTGATGAGCTACTGTCACATAAAGCCATGAATTGATGATAGTTTTGGAATGGAGCGGTGCCCCTTTGGGCTAAGGTGTTGATTTGGAACTGCAACCATTACTCCTTAAGGTATAAGGCATATGATTTTATGGGTTTCCTACACTGTATGGCCTCTACTACCCAACTGGCCATGCAGGCTAGTTGGTCTTCCTTTTCTTGCACCTGTTGCCTTAGAGACTGTATCTCATGTGTTGCTTGCAATTCCTTTTCCTATAGTTGTCTAGTCAGTGCCTCAATTTCAGCCTACAACCCATCTCTTTTCTTCTGTTCATCAGGGGTTTCTTTTTCTATTATGGGCTCTTCCTGTTGTCGTTTTTCTCCCAAGATGTGGGGCCTATCTTCCTTATAGTGTCCCTCTAACTGTAGTTGTTGTTTTAGCAGCTCGTTTTATTCCTATAGCTTGGCTCGTTGGCTGCTTTCCACATGCCTTACCATAGCCAATTCCTTTCTTTCCTCCTTGAGTTGTTCTTCTAGGGGACCTATATCTGCCACACCCTTGGACTTGACGATCTTCATCCAAGTGTGGGTCATCACTCTCTCTTCTTCTAGTGCAAAGAAAAGTGGCACCGTGAGTTTTTGGGGAATTATCTTTCTGACCTCTAACAAGTTATAGTAGGAGCCCAAGCTAGGCTGGGAGCTTGGTTCCACAATGTTCTCAGCCATTTCTTCCTCCTGTGATGATTTAGCTACCTTTTCTTCCAATTCCTCGGTCTCCTTTAGTCTGGCCAGCATTTCCTATAGAACTGTCTCAGCATCCTGTAGAGAGGTCTTTGTGTCCATCATTTTAATCTTTTCTCTCCAGGTGGACGTTTTTGGGCTTCCCCGTTCATAGGTGATGGATGCCTTTGAAGGAGACCTTTCTTTTTGTTTAACTGTGGTGTCCTCAATCGTAATTAGCTCTTCTAACTGTGGCTAGGGTCTGCCAACTTTTATCCGTGCACTCTTTCTTGCCTTAAAATACATGGAAGGCTCCTTTTTTCACTTCCCTTTTTGTTTTGGAGATGTGCTTAAGCTAGCCAGCACAGTTGCTACCTCCCTAGCCAAAATCTCAGGTGATTTCTCCTTTTTCTAATATGTTTCCATACTTCCTATAGAAACTGTTTCAACTAGTTTCATGCTTCTTGTAGAAACTGTTTTCATGCTTCCTGTAGAAATTGTTTTCATGCTTCCTGTAGAAACTGTTTCGGGCTGTTTGGCTGGATGTGTCTTTCCTTTTAATTCCTGTGTGGTTGCCTTGGTTGTGCCCTCCTTTGTTTGGACTTTTTCAGTCCTCTCTTCTCTACTTTGCAGTCGTTTCTCCTTGGGTGTTTGTGCCATTGGTCCTCCCACATGTTTAGGCTCAGCAACTTGGCCTTTTCCCCATTCCTATTTCTGTCCTTTTTGTGCCTGTTTTCTCTGTGTTTCTTTACCACTGGCTTTCTCTCCTACTTCAATGTGTTTCCCTTCTTCATTGTTAGATGAGGTGAGCTCCTCAGCCAGAATTCGAATATCATCATATTTGGACATGTTTCGGAAAATCTCCCAGGAGAGGGGGACAATTTAGGTGTGGAGGGCATCTTCCACTAAATTCTTGATGAGCCCATGATGGGCTAACTGATCTGGTGTCTCTTCCTTCAATTTGGTGCCACATTCAATTAATGATTGCAGAAGAAAATAGGGGATTCTCAACTTCTTTTTTGGAGGTAAATCCAGCCCATGTCTTAGTGCACTCAGCAACCGGAAATGATAGCCGTAGACAATACTAAACCGCCCCTCACAGGTAATGTATTTCATGATTTGGAGATTGACTTTGCTCCAAAGAGGATGTAAGCTGGCTTTTCGGACTCCATTCTTGTCTTTTGCAGGATGTTCCTTGGGTAGGAAGAATTCTTTCTTGGATTTTTGGCCCAATGCCTTCTCCTCTTTGCTCCAAGGTATACCTAATGGAAAACCAGTAACTCGACTAATGAGCTCAGGGGTAAGCTTTAGGGTCAACCCTCTGAAATTCACTTTGGCTTGTGTCATTGATTTAGGTTGCAGGGACATTAAGAATTCCTCTGTTATCTCATCGTCATGACGCTACATTTTGTCACAAAAGGTCATCCAATTGGCATGGGTGAAGAGGTTCACCACCTCAGGATGTTCACACAATTTACTGGAATCTGAGGGTTCCTTCTTGATAAACCCCCCTGGCATGGTGAGAGTGCTCTGTTTTATGCTATGATCAGAGAGGGAATGTTGTTTATGGTTTCCTCCTTTGAACTTTGAGAAAGGATCTCTCGAGTGTTTAAATTTTAATATTCACCAATTCCCTGATTCTAAGGCTTTTTCTACCCAAAACTCAGTTGTCCGTGTATAAAAGGAAAAATTGGGTTTCCACGGGTAGAGTACAGAGCTCAATTTTTATCCCTAGCATGCATACAACCATGTAAATTCAAATTCTTCATACACAGGTTAGCCCTAACAGCACTTTATCTTTTCTACAGGAGAAATGTTTTTAACAGGAACCGTGGAGGAGAATTTTATCGCAGAACTGACTGAGAAATTCCATGCATCACACAGGCAAACTGCTATTTTCTCTTCACAAGTAGACTTGTCTCTGACTCTCCTATTCAAGACAGTTCAATTCACCACCTTTCGAACATACCATGCATGGAAGAGTGTTTTCGAGCCTACATCTCTCAGAAATCCAAATTCGACAAAGAAAAGTCTAGGCTTCTCTGCTCCGGAAGGCTATGCCGTACTTCCTATAGAACTTCTTCCTGTAGAACTCTTGTTGGCTTTTGTAGGATGTCATTGTGCCTCTAAACGAGCCCAGTACGCGAGAGATTTGCGAAACAGGCCAAAAAGCTCGGTGGAGGATGATGGGTTAACAAATTTTGGAAGCTAAGGACGCGTACCTCGATCGAAGACGTTGCAAGTGCAAATGAACAACGGGTGTTGAGAGTCTTTAGCTAAGCATCTATTAACTGCGGCGCAATTCGTGGCGAGGGGGGTGAGGTGGCCGGACCGATCCATTAGTCCAACGACACGGCCATCATTTATCTACGTGTCCCTGGCTGGCATCACCTCCCCTCTACCATTAACCGCCACCACCACTACCAATCCCGACGTTTTTCCCCAACTGGACACTCCACATGTGTCGACTGCATGGCTCATTGGAAATTTTGAACGTAACTGAGCTTGTTCAGATCCCACGAAGCCATATAACTGGCTGAGGGTGGCCAGTTTGACTGGCCCTCGATCCTCGTTGAATCCGAACCATTTTCACAGACACGCAGTTTTAGAAATATAGTTTATGCAATTGACAAATGAGTTTAGACACTTACCTGCATGGCCGTGAACGTGTTATCTAGACTTCGGGTCTTGGAACCACTGCTTCGCTTGTTGCTGCTTTGTGCACGGGTGCTAGAACCCATTCCTTCATTTTTTGATGTTGTATGCACGGGTTTTGGAACTCGATCCTCCAGTTGAAAATGTTGCATGCACAGGTTCTGTTGGATTCCTACCGCCGAGGATGTTTTCACGTCCAAGAGGAGCCCTCTTCATGTTCCTTGTGCTGATTTCGACTGTCCCTGCCCCCAAAGTATGTACTCCAGAAGGATCAGCTACTACAGGATTCCTGTAGGATGTCCTATAGCTACTTCTCCTCCTAGGATGCAGGCTAAACAAGCAGGGCTATATTGCTGACGAGGGATTCGTTGATGCAAAGTCGAGATGGAGCTTGGACAGGTAGGGTGTGCGAGACTTTGTTGCTTGACTTGTCACTTAGAAATTCTTGCTGTCAATCTGAGGAAAATAGGGTTTCTTGTATGACTATACAGGAACACATAACCAGGTGGGTGACGGAGGTGTAAAGAGATGGAACAGGGTGCCATATGGTGATGGGTGGAAACAGGGGTGGCTGTAGGGCTAACAAATAGATTCCAATCTTCATATCCTCTTTCAAAATCGAATTTGGCTCGCCCGAAGGTTCTACAGGATGTTTCCTGTAGGAATACAGAACTTCCTGTAGGAAGCCCAAAACTTCCTATAGAAAGCCCAAAACTTCCTATAGAAGGTGGAATCTCGACCTGAATGTGATCAAACCCTAGGAAAGGTGAGTAGCCATGGAGGGAGTGTCTGTAGGGATGTCCTATAGCCCGGTACAGACCCGTGTCCTTGTTTTGCACGACCCCCTTACCTGCAATGTGTTCCCTGCAACCTGCAATTATTTCACAGAGATTAGGCCTATTTTCTTTTTCCTTTTTTTTTCTTTTTCCGTTTTTTTTTTCTTTTTTTTTTTTTTTTTTTTTTTGAGAGACAGTTGGGGCGCCTCCATGAGGTTTTCACCCTCACTATCTGCTCTGGGCACCTCGAAGAGGTTTTCACCCAAGGATCTTTTTATTCCATTTTCTTATTTTTTTTTAGAGACAGCTGGGGCGCCTCCATGAGGTTTCCACCCTCACTATCTGCCCTGGGCGCCTCGAAGAGGTTTTCACCGAAGGATCTTTTTATTCCTTTTTTTTTTTTTTTTTGATGATGATCAAGGTGCAGGTGGAATAGAGGCAGGAAACCTGCTCCACTACCAGCACTAATTTGTCCAAAGTTTCAATGAACTCCTGCCTTGAAAGGGGTTTCCTGTAGATTTTCAGTTGATGCCCATTGACAAGCATGGGGATGGCTTCTTCATCAATGGTCCTAATAAGGACTGAATCATTGTCGTTGCATCTTTCCACTGTATATGGTCCTAACCATCTTGTCCTCAGCTTCTCTTTGAAATCCTTGTATCTTGAGTCATACAACAGCGCCCAATATCCTAGCTGGAATTTCTTTTCATTAAGGTGTCGATCATGCCATATCTTTCTTTGGAGTTGAACCACTTCTGAGTGAAGGAGGGTATGCATTCTCTGTTCATCTAATACAATCAGCTGTAGTAATCTTTCATGTTGATCATGGTTGAGATCTAAGTCTAGCTGCGCTGCCACCCTCAATGTGTTGTACTTAAACTCTATGGACAACAGATATTTCTTCCTATAGACCAGCTCATAAGGTGTGAACCCTGTTGTAGTTTTCCAAGTGGTTTTGTATGCCCAGGTGGCCTCAACCAGGCAATCTGCCCAATCCTTTCTGCTGCTGCTCACCACCTTAGTCAAAATCTCTTCCAATGCTCTATTAGTGACTTCCACCTGCCCATTTGCTTGTGGATGATACAGGGTGGAAGTTCGGTGCTTGATCTTGGGATGAGCGAGTAGGTCTTCAATCAAGTTAGAGGTGAACTAGCTTCCTTGATTGGTGACTAACTCTCTTGGGTAGCCAAACTTGTAGAAGATATTTTCCCTTAAAAACTCAACCGCATTTTCTTATGTCATTGCCTTGATTGCCTTTGTTTCTTCCCACTTCGTCAGGTAGTCGGTGCACACAATGAGGTAAGACCTTTCCTTTGAAGGAGGGTTGATAGGACCCACAAAATCCATGTCCCACTTCTCAAATGGCTCGAAGGTCACTTGAGGTTGGAGAGGCATTTCATCCTTTGGAGGTTGTTTCCACATCCTCTAACATCGGTCACACTGGTTGATGTATCTTCTGACATCTTGATGAAGAGTAGGCCAATAGTAGCCTGCCTGTAGAATTTTGAAGGCAGTCCTTTTTGCTACAAAGTGGCCTCCACAGGGCCCATCATGATAGGTTAGGAGGATGTCAAAGACTTTCTCCTCCCTAACACAATGCCTCAAGATCTGATTTGGGCCAAGTTTAAATCGGTTGCCCCTGATCCAAGTGAATGGGGCACTCTTCCTCACAATTCTTCTCTTCTCCTTTGAGGATAGATGCGGAGGGAACTGTGCTGAGACCAAGTAATTTTCTATATCAGCAAACAATGGAGAGAGTACTGAGATAGCAAACAGGTGGTCATCTGGCATCTGGTCATCCACTGTCCCTTCTTCACCTACAGGCAAATCCAATCTAGACAGGAAGTTAGCAACAACATTTTCCTTACCTCGAGTGTTGACAATAGTCAAATCAAATTGCTGCAACAAAAGTAACCATCTAATGATACGAGTATTTACGTCAAGCTTATTCATTAAATATCTAATCGTAGCATGATCAGTGTGGATGAATGTTTGATAATCAGTGATGTAGTGTCTAAACTTGTTTAGGGAATGGACTACAGTCAAGAACTCTTTCTCAGTTACAATATAGTTCATCTCTACCTTCGATAGGTTTTTGCTGACAAAGTATATGGCATATGGTAGTTTCTCCTCAACTTTGGACCTCTCAAGATCGGGGCGGACACCAGCTTATATTTCAACTCATCTAGAGCCCCTTGGCAGTCATTAGTCCATTTAAACTCAACATCTTTTCCTAAGAGGCCAAACAACGGCGAGGCTAGCTTACTGAAATCTTTAATGAATCTTCTATAATATCCTGCTAAGCCTAGAAAACTCCGAACATCTCTTACCTTTTGAGGAGGTGAAACCTTTTGGATGATAGCAATTTTGTTAGGATCCACCTGTAATCATTGCTGAGAAATTGTATGACCTAGCACGGTCCCTTCAGTCATCAGGAATTCACATTTTTTAGGACTGAGGGACAGGTTCATCTCAATACACTTGGCTATAAATTTTCCTAGGTTAGTCAATGCTTCTTGGAAGTTGGACCCATAAGGAGTAAATTCATCCATATAGATTTCCACCGAATGGTGAACCAGTTCCGTAAATATGCTCAATACTGCTCTCTGGAAAGTGGCAGGCGCATTGCATAGCCCAAAGGGAAGGACCTGGTAGGAAAAGGTACCCCATGGACAAGTAAAGGTGGTCTTATCTTGGTCCTCTGGGCTGATTTGGATCTGATTATACCCGCTGAACCCATCTAGGAAAGAGAATAACTTCTTCCCTGCCAGTCCATCCAACACTTGATCTATGAAAGGCAAAGGGAAATGATCCTTCTTGGTGGCTTTGTTAAGTTCTCGGTAATCCACACAGATTCTCAACTTCCCATTTTTCTTGGGCACAAGCACCAGAGGTGAGACCCACTCACTATCAGAGATGGGGTAGATGAATCCTGCATCCAACAACTTTTGCAGTTCTTCCTTGACGATGTCTTTAAGGGCTGGATTCATTCTCCTCTAAGGCTATCTGACTGGTTTATAATCCTATTTAATGTAAATGTGATGGGTACAGACCGAAGGGTGGACTCCTTGCATATCCTTATAGCTCCAAGCGAAAGCATCCAAATGATTGTTCAATAAGCTACACAGCTCCTTCTCCTGGGAGGGACATAGGGATGAGCTGATTCTTAAGGTTCTTTCGGAGCCAAATTCCACATTCTTAACTCTGGGAGAGGTCGGATCAGCCACATAGAAGTCCACTAAAGCGCTGGCTTGGGTACCTTCCACCAACTCCTCTAACGACAGTGGACTGGGAGGTGGATTTTGAATCAAATTCTCAATCAAGTCATCCTGGGTTTGAGGGCCTCCCCTGGTGGCTTCTACTGTGCACAATGGTGCAGAGTAGAACTCATCCTCATCTCCCTCTTCCAACCAGAGTGGTAAGTCATGTTCTAGCAGAGGTTGGGTAGGAGGATATAGGACTAGTTGTTTGGACATAGGCCCATTCTTGATGGTCATGCTCCCAACTCGACAACTGATGTAAGCATCTATAGTAGTTAACCAAGGCCTTCCCAAAATGAGGGGGTATCTAATGAGTTTTTCCTTTGGCTGAAGGACCAAGAAGTCCGCAGGGTGCTCCCAAGAGTCAACAGAGACCAGGACATCTTCCAAAATCCCTTCAAGAGTCATGGTGGAGCAGTCTGCTAACTGCAGTACTGTCGAGGTCTTTCTTAGGGAACTATGAAGGTTGAGTTTAAGCGTAGTGTCCCTGGTCATCACATTAATGGCAGCCCCTAGATCAATCAAGGTGTGGGGGATTATGGTGTCATTGATTTGGACATCAACTACAGGACTCCCAAGGTCCAAATATTTTGGACAGATTACTTGCCCCAACATTAGATCGGATAGTTGTCCTATGACATTGATAGTCGGGGCATCTCTCTTGCACTTGCCTGGGTGCCTGAAACACTTCTCCTTGATCAATTTGTTGTATATTGGTACATCTTTTATGGCCTGGAGAAGTGGTATTTTCACACACAACTGCTTAAGTTCTCCCAGAAGTTCAGTCTCCTCTGGGTTTAGTTGCGTGGTCACTATTAGTTGCTCAGGAGAGGGTGGAATGGATTTGGGTTCACTTTCCTGTTTTTCTTCATCATCCTCTGGGGGGAGGAGGTTGGCGATCTGGAAGGACCTTCCCAGATCACAGGTTGATCTCCTGGATCTCCATATCATAGGTAGGGCATGTTTTCTCCCCAATGTATACCTGTTGGGCCTATCTGTTGTTGGGGTTCGAGTTCGGTTGGGAAGGCATCTGGGGTTGTCTTGGAGGAACAGGAGGTAATGGTTGTGGTTGAGTAGGTGGTGGAGGAAGAATGGCAGGAAGAGAGTTGTATTGGGGCCTCCACCCCGGCTGAGGTGCATTCCATTGAGGTTGTGGCTGGACATGTGAGTGAAACAAATGAGCAGTAGCTTGAGGATGGTATTGAGATGGATAAGACCACGGAGGAGGTGTGGACCAGGAAGGATGAGCAGGGGGACCCCAAGAAGGTATATGAGCAGATTGGTTGGGGCTATAATAGGCTTGGGATGTCCCTTGCATCCCCTACTAGTAAAGTCTAGGCCCATGCGACCTCCTTTGGTTGAGGAAGTAGAGTGGTTTAGTGGCTGCCTCAGTCCCCTGGTACATGGCTTTAAATCCAGGTAAGGTGGGGCATTGGATTTTGGGGTGGTCTTCCTCACAAATGAAACATACCTCTATTGAGTGCAATGGACACTCATTCTTAGGGTGCTTTCTCGTACATCTGGGATAGAAAATGGCCAAAGCCCTCTCAACTTCCTCTTTCTCTTACTGGATTTGGAAAGTATCAAGTTGCATGGCAATGGTCCATCTCATCTCACTTTTCAGGTCTTCCATCTGATTAGCAAACTCTTTCTTGGAGAAGGTGGTACTAGCTGAAAGTGGATTCCCCCTACCTCTTTTCCGAGCTGCCCTAGAATGGTTTCTAAACATAGTCTTTATGTCCTCGTAAGGTAGTTGGTAGAAGTCTCCTCCAACTAGCAAATGGAGGGTATCTAGAAGGTCTTCAGGGACTCCTCGGAGTAGAACCAACTTCAGATATTTAGGGTCAAGTGTGCACCTGGCCCATTTATAACTAAGTTGGAACCATTCCTCATAGTATTCTAAAGGCTCATAATTTCCCATGGTCATCTGAAAGATCTCTCCCTTTCTTTCTTTTAACCTACAATAGTCCCAGTATTTGTTGTTAACGGCTTGCTGCATCTGAGCCCAAGTGGCGATACTATTTCTAGGTAACCCCATGAACTAGCGTACTGCTGCATCCTTGAGGGTAGAAGGAAAGAGTTTCAAATTTTGCTCATCCTCAGCATAGTCATAAGTTCGACAAAGGACAACAAACTCAAACAGGAAGGTATCAGGGTCTTCAGTGGTCAGTCCATGGAAGTGAGGTAAGGATGAGGGACTTATGTTTTTCATTTTCATGTCCCCATTGGTCTCTCGAATGGGAAAGGCACCTTCTATTCTCTCGTCATTTCTTGTACCGTTTCCGTGTTTTTCCATGGTCTCAAGAGGAATTTTCTCTCGCTCTTCTTCTGTTATAGGATCTTTGTATATCTCTGGAGGTTCACCTATAGGTTATTTTGGATCACTGCCACCAAAGAAGAGAGAAGGGTGACTTAGTGATGTGGTGGGGGTGTTGGGTAAGAATTTCCCGGTATTGTCTCTGTTCCTATGAGGCATGAAATGAAATATTTTTGGTTGCTTTTGTTTTTTTTTTTTTCTGCTTGTACCTGCAAAACTGAAATAGATCAAACTGCAACTAACTAAAATCTCTCTTTCTAAAATGAAAATGCGGAATTGAAATGAAAGCAGGAAAGTACTAATCTATTTTGTTGAAATGAAATTGCAGGAATGAAATGCTACTCTACGCTTGTAGAAATGAAATTGCGGAATTGAAATGCTAATCTATGAAAGCAGGAAATGTCTAGTATGCTTTTGCGGAAATGAAATTGCAGAATGGAAATGAAATAAACTACTTAGCAGAAGGTTGTAGTAGAAAATAGAAGAAAAGAAGCAATCATAAATACTCTGACACTTCCCCGGCAACGACACCAAAAAGATGGTGGGCTCCAGTATTGCAACAATAATGCTACAACTCCTGGGACTCCCTTCTTTACTTTTATCAACCCGGTAGTTCATAACAAACTTGGAAGCGACGATGCTGTATGCACAAGTACTAGCTAATGCTGCGGCTGTCACTTGGTCAACTGGCACAAGTCCGCTAGCAGCTTAATCCAACTTCTATGAGATCTTAGAAGAAGCTTTGTAATTGATGGATGGAAGCTAACTCAAAGGCGACTAATCTACTTGTAGAAAGAAACTGAAAAGCCGAAAGTAAATGCAAGCCCTAGCAAGCCCTAATTTTACTATCTAGCCTTACTGATGCAAGAAAGAGGATGCAAGCTACTGAAAGAGATGCCATTCACTTCTAGGAAGGTAAAATGCATTTGTCTAAGCTACTTCAATAGTAAAACCTAAAGAAAACATCTTTTTGTATTTTTGAATAAGTTGTCAGAATTATCATGCATGTGCTTTGACTGGTTTTGACTGTGTAGAGGTGGATTGGCGAACGGAAATGCTTGTAGGATGTTGGGAAGGTTAGAAGAGGGCCTAAGGGGTCGCTACCACCATTCCAGAGAGTTTCACAGAGTTTGGCTATCAAGAAACCACTTTCGTGAGCTTCTACAGGAAGTCTGCAGAGGTTCTACAAGATGTTCAGAAAGGGGACTTTGGAGGGTTGATGGAGGAAGGAGGGTGAAGAAGTGAGTATGGAGGTGAGATAAGTGTGTGAGGAGGTCCAGGACTTGGTGGATGGAGCTAAGGAGTGGTGAGGATAGTTGGATTTGTTCAAGGAGGAGTAGAGCAATGTTGCACAAAAAATTGGGAATTAGGGCAATGCGATCGAATGTGGCAAACGCAAGGCAAGAATCTGAGTTAGAGGATAAAATGGGTGGGATTGATGGTGTATGAGCAGATAGAGAAGTATTATAGGTGCTCTGTAAGTTATTTTTCAAACTGAACAAACAAAGATTTGGAAAATCAAAGACCTAGTTACTTTAGCCTAATCTGACCTGGATAATAGCAAAAAAAAGGAACAAAAGTTTATTTGAAATGAAATCATGTGAAATAACTATGCAAATAAGCAATCATAAACCTGAGAATGTAACCACAATTGGTATCAACTTCTGCAAATGAGAATATAACACTAATAATTGCATGGTGAAGCGAAGACAGTTTTTTGGTGGCAGCAAGGTCACCTTGGTCCCAGCTCATGATCCCACTGAGCAAGAGGTGAGATCAGAGGTGCTTGATAGCCTTTTTATGAAGATCTTCTCTGTTATGAGCCTATCAAATCAATCTGAACATGAAAAAGCCTTTAACCATCAAAAATGATATAGGTAACCAAGCAAGATTTAAATCTACTTAACAGAAATTATTTTGCAAAAACACTAACAACAAATAATAGTACATGAAGGAAACCTTGGCACTTGGATTGGGCCCAAACCCAAAAGCTATAGTCTCCTAAGAAGAACTCAAAACTAATGCCAAATAGATCTTGTTTCCATTACTCAAAAATAACCATTTCACAAAGAAAGTTGTACAACATCAGCTACAAAATGAGCTGAAAAATAACATCACTATAGTGCAAGATACAACTGTTCAAAAAGTAACCTATGAAGGCTAGAAGCCTTCCTATTTATGCACTACAAGGGTCTCCAATAGCCCTCCTTAACTCAAGGGGCTCGGTTGCACAACTTCCAGTGATCAGTCACTTTACACAAGACTGCGCGGTTGCCCTTAGGAATCCTTTTCGGTGGTTTGCTGAACTCCAAGCTGAGGGTGGAGATTTTGAAGAAGGGGCCATTTAATGCAGGAGGCACCCTTCCTACAAATACTCACCCTTGTTCCTTCATTCTTGGCTATCATCTGGCTCATAATTGCTTGGCCTTGGTCCAAAATTTGTCCAAAAATCTGAAAAATAACCACGTGTTAGCCTTCTTGGTCAAGTGACTATCCTCATTCGTTCAACTAACATAAATATACTCAAAAAACATGCATAAACTATGAAAATTGGTGGATTGACGAAGAAAAATTAGGTAAAATGAGCCCAATAAGTTAACCAATTCAGGGGCTCATCAGTGATCTGCTTTGCTTCTGCTGAAGCCAAGTCCCCATATAAATGGTGATTGTTTTAACCCATATAGAGACTTCTTTAACTTGCATACCAATTCTTTCTTACCCTTCACCACAAAGCCTTTAGGTTGCTTCATGTATATTTACTCTTCCAAATCCCCGTGAATAAATGTTGTCTTCACATCCATCTGTTCTACCTCAAAATCAAAAGCAACAACAATAGATAAAAGTAATCTAATAGAAGTTACCTTGGCAACAGGAGAAAAAATATAACCAAAATCAATTCCTGGCACCTAGGAATAACATTTTGCTACCAACCGAGCTTTGTATTTCTCCACCTTTCCTTTTGCATTTGTCTTCTTCTTGAACACCCATTTGCTGCCAATGGGTTTCCTTCTAGCTAGAAACTCTACCAAATCCCAAGCTTGATTTTTGTTCAAAGATGTCATTTCATCAACCATGGCCTCTTTCCAGAGTTTTCCATCCTCTGAATCTATTGCTTCTTTCATAGTTTTGGGATCATAATTAGTAATAGATAAAGAAAAATTTGAACTAAAATAAGATGGACTATACCTTTCTAGTTGCCTTCTTTCTTGAGCTGATCTTATCACACCTAAGTTTGTGGCTCTTCATATTTTGATTCCTCCTCTGCTATAGAGTCTGATTCTTCCTCCTTTAGCTCGAACTCTACCTTCTCAGGTTCCTTTGGTTGGAATTCATGTTTAATAACATCTTTCACCTCTTTGAACACCACATCTCGGTTGTACACAACATTCCTTGTTACTGGGTTCCAAATCTTATAACCCTTTAAACCATCTTTATACCCAATAAAGATGGACTTTTCAGATTTACTATCCAACTTGGTTCATTTCTCCTTTGAAACATGTACAGATGCATCACATTCCAAATACCCTCAGATTTCAAAGAGAGGGTTTCTTACCAGTCCATACCTCTTGTGGAATATTATCCTCCAACACTGATGAAGGTGATCTATTGACTAGGTAACATGTTGTCTTCACTGCCTCTGCCCATAATTCCTATCCTAACTTGGCATCAGTGAGCATACTTCTTGCCCTTTCCATAAACGTCTTGTTCATTCTTTCTACAACTCCATTTTGTTGAGGTGTATATGGAGTAGTCTTCTATCGTGCTATACCACACTTCTTACAGAATTCTTCAAATTCCTTACTACAAGACTCTCCACCGTTATCTATCCTCAACACCTTTATCTTCTTCTCTATCTAGTTTTCCACCAGAGCCTTAAATTCCTTAAACCTATCAAAGACTTTAAGTTTCTTCTTAAGGAAATATATCTATGTATTCCTTGATAAGTCATCTATAAATGATACATAGCACATAGACTTACCCAGTGATGGAACCTTCACAGGTCCAAACACATCACTATGAACAAGCTCTAATATCTATTTCACCCTCTTACCACTAGAGGGGAAACTCATCCGATTCTGCTTCCCATATACAAAATTTTCACAGAAATCAAAATCCAGAGAGCTATTACTCATACCTTCTACCATACCTTTACCATGAAGTATTTGAAGGCCCTTCTCTCCAATATGTCCAAGCCTTTGATGCCACAACATGGTCTTGTCTCCAGAGGCCACTAGATTTTCTGTTTCACTTTCAAGAACCACAGCATTGTTGCACCCATCAACAACAGTGCTACCTTGCAGCTTGTACAAAGTTCCAATCTGAA
>APFE031307045.1:97978-109988 GCA_000404065.3 Pinus taeda
TATGGCCCATGGTATTGCATGTAGTGAGTCATATCATAGGGATAGAGACTTCCCTGCGAGGAGCATCGTGTCCTTGTTTTGTAATCGAGCTCTGCTCTATTGGAGGTTTCCCCCTCGAAGAGGCCTGTGAACATTTCTCTCTAAGTAATAAAATCTTTGCTATTCTGTGTTCTGGGTATATTTTCTTAACATATTCTGTGTTCTCGGTATTTTTCCGTGCATATTCTCAGTTCGGTATTGCTTTGTAGGTTAAGAAGCATAACACCACCCAAGAGAATAAAGCCCTATTGACTTTGAATATCTTCGCACTCTGCTTCCACATTTCATGGAGACTTTACACCTTTACAAAAATAAATTACAAAATTTACCAAAATTTACCCTAGGGAGCCCTTCCCAATAGGCCCCCAACACAATTTGGTGACTTTTCATTAAGTCACTCAGCGGGTGTTGCAATATTGTCGTCGATATCATGGAACTCCATCTTCAGAAGTTGAAAATTTGTTGTGCCTACATAGATGCTTGCTATACTGCCTCAATGAGATTCTTTGTAGTAGGGAATTCCACCATGAGGCCCATTGTCCTTTGTGTCTGGTGGATGCCCTTGAACTTAGTTTGAATTCACAGAGCAAGATGGTTGGCTTACTCCATCCAAGGTTATGTTCTGGTGCTTAGGATGGTGTATTTCTGGCATAGCTCTTCAATTTCCATTTGCAGCTTCTTTCCTTTCTGTAGCTGTGCAAACCTCTGTACTGGCACAAAAGTACATGTAGTTGACCTTATCTTGTCAAATTGATGTTGCTATTCCCTAAGGTCTGTGCCGATCTTCTATAGAGTGGGGTCCTCTTGTAGAGATGTCCAAAGATCCATGGTTTGCTCAAATAATTTGGTGCATTCCTTGACTGTTGTGTGTAATGTGCCCATTCCTTCCTTCATCAATGTGTCACGCTACTTCTGGACCTTTGACAAAGTGGTTGGCTAGAGCTTCAATGCACCTCTGAAATCTATAATTGTAGCTCAAATCAAACTTGACCGATTTCATCCATTGATTCCCTGATTGCCACAGCCAACTTTTGTGTATTCTCTGCTGATTCTAATTTTGTTGGAATATTGAGTTCAGGAAACACATTACACACCTGTGTAATTGTTGCTTCCAAGTGTTAGCTGTATGTGGAATTATCTTCTTTTTCTTTTAGCACCTATGCCTTTTCTACAAATATCTACTGATTTTTGGTCTCGACTTCAATAATAACCAGCAGCGCGTGCTACTCCCTAACCCTCAGTTCATTAGATATGCCTTGGTACAATTCATCGAGACTCTGGATAGTGAGGGTGTTGAGATTGATGCTTAGTTCCTTGATCTGTGAAAGTTGGATGGCTGCTTCTTCTGATTGGGCATGCGGGGTCCTATATGGAAATTGAATCACTTTTAGATCTAGAGTCTGATATGTCTCTAGGATGGTTGGGTTGGCTTACTGTAGGGTAACTTGAATCCCTCTCACCTGACTAATGCTTGCTTGCAGTTGCCCCATCTGGATATCCAGATCCCATAGATCCTTCTCTACATTCCCCAATGCCTACTGGTACTAATGATCGAATTGCATCCATAACTATGTTGTTGTGTTGCGGACTTTATCTCCAACATCATCTAAGTCCCCCTCAGTGAGGACTAGTGGATCCACTTGGGAGAATCTGGTGGACTTATTCTCCTTTCATAGTCCTTGTTATCCCCTACAATGTCTTAGGCTGAGGAGGAACTCAAAAGAGGTAACCACAAACCACTTGAATTTTAGCAGCTAGCCCTGCTAAACTATAGAAGGATCTTCCTAAGGATTTCACAGTCAATGACTAGAAGAGAAATGGATTTTAGGCTAGATATAATAGTTTAAAATGAGTTTTTGAAAATTTAGGGTTTTGGTTTGCTAGACCAAGGATGAGAAAAAGCAATTAGGTCAAGGTCTCTAAGGGTTGCAGTAGCAGGCATAGAATGGAGCAAGATAGCAGTGTCTTGTGATGAATCTAAGAGATTGGCCAATGTAGTGTAGGGTCTAAAAATCTTAGAAAGTCGTAATGAGCATGTATTACCATGAATTCATTAATATAGAAGAAGAAATACATAGACATGATTTTCCACATAAACAGAGCTTTGAAGATAAAGCATTTTGCCTATATAACTGTAAGTAAAACTATTGAGGAAAACAAAACATGTTAAGGGAGATGGATTCATTTGTAAGAAACTAACATAGAAAGAAAACAACATCACAAACTAATTGCACAAATATTCCTGAAAAATAGCTGCAAATTCTCCTTCATTAACTATGTGAAAGCATAAGATACAAGTCCTCTCTACTAAAGTCCAACCGTTCTCTATAAATGAGAAATGATACATATAGACTCAATCAAAATGTTTCCCCACCTTCAAGATTCAAATTCTAAGTGGTGGAACTATTTCCAAGGTTCTCTCAATCAACAAGTGAGAGTGAGAAGGTCAAAAACAAACTCTTCTCTTAGACTTTGATTTGAGTTTTGCTTCCTTTATGAGGCCTAATTAACCATAAAAACAACCTATCATTCCTATTTATTTATGATTACATCATATAAACCTTCAATTACTGAAGTTCCATCATGATTTTAACTTTGACCAAGTCAAACTAATAACCAGAGAAATTACACAGTGAATTTTTTAAATAAAAACTCAAACATTTGTAGAATCATAGCCCCAGCTTTGAGGCCACTTTTAGGTGCCTTCCTGAGGTTAAATTTTCAATATTAGAGAAACAACAACTATCCTTCCCTATCTAGTTTCCATAACATCTTGAATTTTTGAAAATGGCCCATGGGAAGGCCTTCAAAAATTGATTCTTCCAAGGTGTCTCCAAAAGCACAGCGCATGTCAAAAAGAGTGGTAGAATGATGATTTGTGACCCCTTTTTCTCCCTTTTCTAAAAATATAAGCCTTTTCTGAGAAATATGATGAAATGGGTTTTGAGAGGAGGCCATCAAATTTCAAAAAAAAAAAGCCAATTTTCATTTGGAGCCCAGAGGAAAAATTGTAGTGCCAAGGCATTGCGTTTATGTGACTAGTCCAATTTCTAAATTTTGTACCGAAATTCTCAAAAAACAAAAAATGCTCAGAAAACTCCAAAAATTGGTCATGAGGTGAAACATAAGGTGTGTCATGCTCACATGGATGCTTCAGCAAGAAAATCGAAGTTATCCATCTCATTTTTGTCTTTTAGTGTTTCCTTTAGCTTGTTTTTCATTTGCTTGAGCTTGATGTTGCAAATCATGTTTCTAGTCTGATAATGGTGGGCCATGTGCCTCTATAGCTGGTTGCCCCTGTTGTCTTTGTCAATAAGCTACTCTAGGTCACCATTGACCTTACCTAGCTAATACTCTCTATCTTCACTAATATACAAGGCAATTATGTCTTCAGTGTCCAAGCCTTCATCTAGTAGGTTATGTTCTTTTTCTTTCTTTGATGCCCTTTTGAGTCCTTTGGTCCTTGGTTTCTTCTTTCTACCTTTATTTTTTTGTTCATCATGTTCATTAGGCTCCAACACTCCTTTACCTTTGCTTGCTTGCTGCAACACCTTGGATTTCTCTTTCTCCATGATTAACTGTTTGGACTTACGCTGTTTGTTTTCTTGCTCAAGGAAGGAAATGATGAATCTTTCCCTTGTCATATTGTTCACGAGCTCTCTGATTTTGGAATCTTTCTCTTTGATAATTTGTTGCAAGTTTGAAGGTTCATCTACTACCTCCAGGTCAACTAATTCAAAATCATGTTCAATTAGCTCCTCATCCTATACATGTGATCCATGTTTTGCTAATGTAGAAGTGTAGGTTTTAACCCTATACATAAATTACCTGCATACGAATTCTAAAACACAGAAAATAAAAAATGCGAGAGAATAACACATAAAACACATATACACAGAGATTTTCCCCTGGATCCCATAACCAGGACTACTAGCTTGATTTTTCATTATATTCCTTTCAATGTTATAATACATATTTATACATGCCGAAGCATCCAATACCATGGACCGAAAACCATCGCATCCAATACCATGAACCAAAAACCATCACGTCCAATACCATGGACCAAAAAACCATCACGTCCAAAAAGCATGTGCAAAAATCATGCACAAAACTATAGGTGGGTCCGCCCAACCTAACATAGGGTCCAAAACCAAAATTTTCCGGCGCGCTGCCCCGAACCCCATAAGGTGGGTTTACAGGTGCCCCTCAAACCCCTTGTTAACTACATGGAAAGAATATAATGCAACCCAACAAGAAGTGTTACACGCCATTTTGTCACTATCCCTGTGCTCCTCATTCCTTGATCCTAGAGGACCTCCATAGTGAACCCCACATGCTTTTCCTTCATGAAGAAACTCCCATTATGTCCCTCTTCATAAGAAAATCATTTCCCTTTTGCACCATTTCACTAGAAACTTCTATTTTGTCCAGTTTACAAGACCAGCACTAATTTCCTTTGTCTTCCCCATGGCAATGTGCAGAGATTAGCACTATTCCCTGCGCCGACTGGTGTGACTGAGCTATGATCCAGTCCTGTCAGTCCTGTTATGGAAAGTTTTTTAAATTAGAGCCGAAGCTTCTAGCTCTAGGAGCTTCGTAATGTAAGTCTGGTAAATGGTTTGGCCAGATGGGGTTGAGGATGATAGTTTGGGTTCCTTTCCCCTATAATGATGGAATTACCTCAAGGGATAAGTCCTTCTCCCATGATAATAGGATCCATCTCCCATCCATATTTCCTATATAAACTTCCCTTCTTCCCAAGCACAAACTAATGTGAAAGTTGTAGTCACAGTTAGAGTTTTGGCTAAGTGTGAGTATATCATTTTGGATTAGACAAGCAAGATATTACTAGTTGTAGCCATCTAGTTGTGTGAGAGAGAAGTGTGTTTGGTTTGGAGTGAAGCCTAAAGGGAAGAGCCTTTAAACTATTTTTGTTTGGAACCATCATGGAATGCTAGCATAAGTGTGTGGGAACCTGGTCTTGTCAGAGGAAGACATCAACATCATGATGAATGGTTGTAATCTCTTTTTGATATTAATATATGCAACTATTGATTTATTTCCTACATCTTTTGTAATATTACATATCCATTTCTCAATGCTTCTTGACTTGTTAAGTAGGTTGAATTGAAATTTGTATATTATTATGTTTGTGTGTTGTTGTTGTTTACTTGTCTCAGGAGCTTAAATAAGGAAGTGAGAGATTCCTGGGATGAGCAAGTGAGGACACCATCAAGAAGGATAAGTGACCAAGAGGTAGGCCATCTTGATTGATTCTAACCTAAGGAAATCTTCCATAGAATGTATCTGTTGTGGCTAGACCCATTATCGAGCTAGAGGAATTCGTTCATGTTCGCACTTATATTTTTACTTCACCAAAAATTGGCGACTCCATTGGGAAGATCCCATGTTTTGTTTGTTTTGGATTTCATGATCTCATGAGAACTTTTTTAGTTTCACGTTTTCCCTTTGGTTATATTTATTTTCTCCTACTTACTGGCCTGAGTCTAAAATTCATAGTAGTAGATCTGTTCCCTTTTTTTTTCATTAGTTACCTTGGCCAACGCATTTAATCCACTGACAGTCATGTCGACCAGCACGAATTGCTGAGGAATAGTCACACCGACCAGCCTCTAGCACTTTTTATTAGTTAGGCAGTCGCATTGATGCCTGTAAGTGAAGATTAGGGCTTGGCCCCAATCTTGTGCAGTGTGTTATGCTCTTGTGTTTTTTACCCTGTGAGCCTTTTTGACTATTTTCTCCTTGATTAGAAAGAAACTTTTCATTTGGTTTTGCTTTCTTGTTGGCTTGTCATCTTGCTATTTGATTTATTGAGTCAATGAGTGGCCCACGACACTAAGGCATCTAGTTAGTTGCCCATTCAACGGCTTGTGCACTCAGTGAGTCCAGTTGTAGGTTTGTTTACTCCTTGCATTTGCTTTTCAGTTCTTTTATGGCTTTGACCTCTTTTTGCACAAGTTTGAAAAGTTTCGTTTACTAGCCTGAATGTCTCTTTCCAACATAGGTTACATTGTTGGCCTTCTGTTTGGTAAAGTTGATGTTTCATTGATCAGAATGAAATTCTCTTTTCATGTTTTCATCTGCTTGAAGAGCTCATTGTCTCGAAATCCTTTTCATTGAAAGTTTGTATGCGAAGTTTGTTTCGTTGTTTCATGAGAAAGTATGAAATTCTAGCCTGTTGCATCATTGTGTTACGAAATTTGCATCTTTCTAAAGACTAGAATTGCATCAGCATTTGAAAAAACAAGATAATTTTTTCATTTTGAAAGGACTAATAGAAAAGTGCTTGTCAGGTAATTAGGAATTGAAATGCATTTTTCATTAGTTTATTTGTTGAAAACTGAAGTAGTGAGTGATGAATTCATTTTTAGTTGCTTAATTATTTGCATTTGATTGAGTAGTTTCTACCCTCTCTAGTGTAGGAATTTCATCAAATTGAAAGGGTCTTGTCCCATTTAGTTGCATTTTAGGTTTCTAGAGGAGCATCGCTAAGACGTGAAAACTGAAACTTAATTCAAGATAACCTCTAAAATGAATTCAATTAACCTAAGGTGCATTTGACATTAATGATCATATCTAGAAGGTCTAGGCTAGAGACGTTTTTTGATGTCTTTAAACCTAGCAGTTGTCATTAGCTTCGGCATTAGACAGTGCTAGCATGAATTTATGCTCCCCATACCATCGAGTATATAGCGGGACACCCCACTAGGCTGCAGTCCTTTTATCCTTAGGAAGTTGAGTCAGCCGCCTTGTGAACGTGATACACTAAACACAACATTCAGGGATATTTTTTACTTATACTTCTTGGTTAACCAGGGGTGTTATGCAGTTCTGATTGCTTGGTAATCCTATTTACCTAGATCATCCAAAGTAGTTATTTGATAATTTTGACTCATTAAATTTAAAATATCATGCAAGCAATTGTGCTTTCGAGCTCATTTCCAATCAAAAGTGATAGAGTCATCTTTGTTTCTTTCTCAACTCTTAAAAAATGAAAGAACATCAATATTTTATGCATCTTAATAATTGATTTCCCACGATCCAAAACGTCTTGTTAGTATTTTTGACCAAATCATTAGTTCCCTTAAAAGGACATTTTAAAGCCTTGAAGTTATTTGTTCTGTTGACTAAGACAAGTTCATCGTGGTTGAATCGTCTGGGTCACCCAATTCCTCTTCCTCTCCTCCATCTAAAATATTGTCTGAGGAGCCAGTTCCTGAGTTATCAGAGTCACTTGAGGACCAACATCTCGAACTTGAAATTGTTTTGAGTGTTCAACCATTGTCATCTCGTCCTCCACGTAATTTTGATTTAGGGTCATCTGTTGATCTTGGCCCGGAATCTCCGGACAATCCTGTTCGAATTCCAGAGAACTCGTCAAACACTGACGATCATCTTGGACTAGTTATCCATCCTTCAAACCCTCTGTTTGATGTTGTTTAGATATCACCATAGTGTCCTTACAGTCCGTACGACCAGTCGAGCGTTCCTTTGGAATTATCCCCTAGTACACGTTCAACCAATCATCATTGTTTGTTTTCAAACATGGAACCTAAAGGCGATGCTCCAGTCACATCTCCGAATGAGTCCAAAGTTTCTACTCCACACATTGTCGAGGGGAAGAATTGCAATTGCAGTTTCTTCCTGAGGGTTTGCCTTATTCGAAAGGTATTCTTGCCATCTTTCCACCAAACCATGTGTCTTTAAGGCACTTAGTTTTAGGCACACCTAGTGCCTCATCACTCTACCATAATCATGTATGGGCATCAGGCGTCAAGCCTACATCATGTCCATTCATCACGAACATGACTTCCCAACAGGCTATTACTTGAGTCTCGGTGAAACCCACCATTCCAAATAATCTTGTATCATCGATCCTAGTTACATGTTAGTCGCAACCAACAGTTTCAAAGATTGTCTCTGTCAGTTGTTTTATCCCATCAGTCAGTGGCTAAATTGTGCCATTGCATGGGGGGCAGGACCCAAATGTCTCCATAGTGTCAGGTGGCACTAATGTGAGAAACTCACAAGCTCACATTCTTGGTATAAGCGAACCTCTTTTTGGTATTGTTTATAACCCTGCTGACCCTACTGGATCAACCAATGTCTAGTACCAACAAGTTCAAAATCATGTTGGTTTGTCTGCATCGAGCAATGTTCAGTATCAGCAACCCTATGGGGCTTAGGTCCAATACCAAAATCCTTACATTCCATATGGTTCTCAAGGATTGGTTAATCAACCTTACACCCTCCAATATGGGTAGTACATCCAGCCTAACTATGGCTAGCTTCAATTTGGTAATTTCCCGAGCACTGTTCAAGTACCCTTGAAACAGCAAGGACAACATTTACAACAACTGGGGCAGCCTTTGTTACTACAAGGGAAACCTTTGTTGCAGCAAGGGCTCTCTGCGCAACAACAAGGGAAAATTATCCCCCGGTAAGGTCTCTTACAAAAACTGCAAGGCCAATCCTTACAGCAGTTGTAGAAAATCATGCAGTAGCAGATGCAATATGCTCTACACACCTCTCAACCCATGTCCTCATAGGGCCAACCTCTACAACCCCAGGGACAAATTTTGCAACCGTAAGGTCAAATCTTGCAACAAGAAAACCAACTAGGGCAACAACAACCCTTTTATACATGTGAACAAGGTCAACCCTTGCAGGGGTAGGGTCAAGGTCAAGTCTTGCAGCAGCGGGCCCATAATCCTCTTGTCCTAGGTCAACAGGTTCAGAATCCTTTTAGCTAAGGGAACTAGGTACAAAACCCCTACGTGCAAGGGAACCAAGTGTATCAAACTTATGCGCAAGGATTGTAGGTCCAGAACCCTCTTATTCAGGGACAACAGGCTCAACAGTCGTACATCCAAGGGCAACAAATTATCAACCTTATGCCCAAGGACTGTAGGTACAGAACCCTCTTGTTCAAGGACAACAGGATCAAAAGCCGTATGTTTAAGGACAATAGTTCTTGTACCCATATGTCCAAGTTCAACAGGTTCAACGACCTTTTAACCCATACATTTCCTATCAGCAACCTGTGCCTGGACAGTTTCAAGGTATTCAAGGTTAGAATCCTCCCTATGGTTAAGGTAATTTGCAATGGGGGTAGCCTCAGATGCCATATGGACAAAATCCCCCACTATGGATCCAAAATCCCTACCAGTAGGGATGGGCTCCTCCCTATGGGCCCGCTTATCAACCTCCCATGCCTTTTAACACTCAATTACCTTTCTTGGCTACAATTGATTTTCCAGATGTATCATGCCTTATGAATGATTTGATCCTTCATTTGTTGTACTGGCCTTCGGTCCATGTGATGACATATCACCTATGGTGCTCATTGAACCCATACGTGGATGATTCCATTTGTCTTCATCTTTACCAACAAACCCCCACGGGTGCTATAGCGAAATGGTACATCGAGCTACCTCGAAGTACTTACCATGACTTTAACTTGTTAGCCAGGGCTTTCCTCACGCATTTTCAATCTCCAGTTCATTATGAAACTAGAACCTATTTTCTCACATTGCTTAAGAAAGACACTGCGATGGATATCTCTGATCATATCCATGATTTGAGACATAGATGTTGCCTGATCAAATTTGAGATTGTTGATCAGTTGCTCACTAAATGGTTTACCAAATCATTCGTAGCCCCAATTGCTCGTGATATAGCTATGGGTGGATGTGTCACTAAAGAGCAAGCCATTTCCCATACCCAGTACTTGGATCTAGTTTGCTCTTATTCTGGGATTTTATACGAGTTGTTACCCAATGCTCTATGGCCATCATCTGACTTGAGAGCATTGAAGTCACCAACTATTCCTCCCATTGATGGAGTTATTGGTTCAGTATCCCAGACCCTTGCTAAAACTTCTTCCAAACAGAAGTTGGTCTCGAATGTTGCTCCTAATAGTTCGTCTCAAAATCCACCAAGCCTTGGTATAACCTCAAAGGTCAATGCTATCTAGTCTACCACAGTGGGAAAATCCTCGAAAGGAAAAATAAAGGAAAGGGGAAAGCTAAAGCCAATGCCCCGAAACAGGATCCTCCTAAATCATCTATTGGCAAATCTTCGTAGCAGAAACTAAGTATCCTGCCTCCCTTTTTAGGAGGATCACTACACTAAGGATTGTCCTCGATGATTTGAAGTTAGTTGACTGCTCAAAGGGACCCCTGCTATCCTTAAAGACCCATTTCCATCTCAGGAAACTCAAATGGTAGACTAACCTTGATCTACGTCCTCTAGATCTCAAATGTTCATGATGAGCATGCCCATTAATATGGCCACCCGATCGAAATATTATCAAACTCCATCTCTAGTAGCTGGGAAAGAAAAAGAAGTTGCATCTTCGTCTTCTACCTCGAGTTCTGGCCCTCTACAAATCGAGTGCCCTAACCCTAATTCCGTTACGTGACCACCCTCTCGAGGTGTGTTGCAGAAATCCTCTTATAATCCCAACACTCAAGCCACTCAACACTACAGTATTGTTGAGGATTTGGCTTAGGCACTATCAACCATGTTGGCTCTTGAGGTAGTCCAAAGCTGCACATCACAACGGAAATATTTGCTATCAGCTATCGGGGTCATTGATCCCACCAATTTTAATTTGATATGTTTCAATATGGAGAACCATGTTCCATGGCTCCCTCATCAGATTGCCTTTGTTATTCAGTTAATCATTAATGAGAACACCATCCACCGCACTATCATTGATGAAGGTGCTTCCACCCGCATCATGCCAACTACATGTTAGAAGGCTATTGGTTCCCCTACACTGAACCAGTCTCTGAACATTTTGGAAGCTTTCAATGGGTGTGATTTGTGACCCTTCGATGTCTTACCTAACCTTGCCATCACCATGGAAGGCAAGATAGTGCAAGTTGAAGCAGAGATTGTTGATGTCAATTTGAATTATAATCTTCTACTCAACCAAAGTTGGACTCATTCCATGAATTCCACGTGGCCTCCTCTTTTTTTCATGTGATTCATTTTCCCCATCAAGGAAGATTGTCACCGTTGATCAGTTGTCTTTCTTTGCCTCTTCCTCTTCGGATGACAATGTTCCATACATCAAGCACTCTGGTGCTCCCTATGAGGGTGTGGGGGTAGGTCTCTTCAAAGATTTTGCCTTAATGGGAATTTTTCCACTCCCACCTCCTCATATTTCCTTTTTCAACATGGTCTTGGTCAAATCTGATCCCCGGGTTACACCTGCACCAGATCTTATTGATACTTGGGGTGAGTTTATGTTGCTTAGTCCTACTGAAGTCAATTATGTGGAAATTGTTTCAACTTCAAACTCTGCATCCTCTAATTCTCATATGTCGAAGACCTCTCTCAATATGTACTCTCAATCCCCCTTTTTTGTCACTTTGGAATCATCTGATCCCTTAGCCGAGACCTTCCTCACTGATGAAGGTATCATGGAAATCATGTCTCTCGAGGAACCGCCATGGATTGATACTCATCATTGCTCTTCGTTCCTGCCTCACCCAGTGGTTATGTCTACTACTTTCAAAGAGTACTCTTCTCCATTTCTATCACCAACTGTTACTCATGAAGTATGGTGGGAAGGAAATCTGGGTAATATTACCCAAATGGTGCCGATTGACATTTCTATCAAACCCAATATTGTTGAACATGTTCATATTGGGGTATCTTGTTCTCCGGATGAGATCAAGACATATACTCATCTATTTCAAGAATTTTGTGTTGTGTTTGCATGGTCTTACAAATAAAGGCCTCACATCGATCCTAGCATTGTGGTGCATGAAATACCAATGTATCTGCATGCGAAGCCTATTTGTTAACGAGTTTGCCCAGTGTTATAGACATTTTTGGGCACTTAAACCCAAATCATAAATGTCCATAAACTGAGGGCTCCTAAGTCCCTAAAAGTGTTGCTTCACTACCTAAAGGAACAAGGTCAGTTGATTAC
>APFE031307051.1:0-10939 GCA_000404065.3 Pinus taeda
TTCCTACCATCACTCACCTTCCCTAAGCTCCATACCACTGTCCAAATCACTCCTTATGCTTTCGGTCTATTCTTGTAGGAAAACAGGGGATCCTATAGGTGAATTAGGACATCATGTAGACATCCTGAAGGACGACATGTAGTGACCTGTTTTGAGCCCGATTTGTGAAAAATTCATCACAAAATCTAGGAGAAGACCCCTGCTTGCCTCCCAAGCCATCTGACCCATCACAACCATCTCCCTCTATACCTAACCCACCTGCCATACAATCAAGAAGGATTAGCACTCATGTTTTCACAAAAAAAAAAAGACAAAAAGAAAAAGGTTGTTATGTTTATTCATGTGCACAACAATTAAGTGTTTGATTAGATCAGATTGCATGCTTAGGATTAGTTTGGATTTCACATGTATTAGATTAGCATTCTTCTGAAGAAAGGAATCTTAACAAATAACTAGATGAGTTGTGTGTTTTAGGCATCTATTTCAGTCTTTCTTTACAGCAGTAGGTAGCATTTCAATCCTCTCAATTAGGGTAAAATTCTCCTTTCTCAGATGGTAATCAAACTTCTTCTAAATCAATAGAAGGCTGGTTTGAGAAACCCTAGTGTTCTATCGCCCAACTCAGTAGTGACAAAGAGTGGAATCGTTGCATCTATTTGTCGAGTAAGATGGTTGACAAGTTTTCTTTGAACTCTTAGTTTCCATGAGGATTAGAATAGTAAAATTGGTAAAAACTTTGAAATAAACCCCAAATTCTCCATACTGAGTTGTTAAATTGCTAAATGAAAAAAGATAGGGTGAAGGAGAGTCATTGTTTACTAACAAATCTATTGTTGTTTGTTGATTTAGCTTACGTACTGGACCATTAACTTCTTAGACCAGATTTTACTCTAACACTGGGAATTTAAGGCTAAGATGGTGCCAAGCCACCTCAGTATAAACGTCCAATAAAAATCATGAAAATTAGAAGTGAATCAAGTGTAAGGCAAACACATTAAACCATAAATGATGTGTCATTCTCCCAACAATCATCGCATGCGATAAACCATAAATAATACGGGAGAGGGTTACCCCAGGAGAGGGTTATATCTGAACTTAACCAACGACAAATCGAAAAGAACATTACTTTGCCCATAAACCTAAGATGATGCCGCAAGGAGGATTATGACATATCAATAATATATCACACATTCCATATAACTTCAAAAGTTTAACACAATATGCATTAACCTTTACAAGACTTTAATTAACAGATTAGTCTGCCACCATAACAATATATAATCCAAATAATTCAAACTCCACCGTATACATATGTATCATAATTTTGAGTTTGAGTTTGCTAGGATAGTTTATAACCATAATTTATAGCTTTAGTTTATATATATATATATATATCATGTCTTCAAAGCATTTCCTTAGCATATATATTATATTGCCCTATTTTTTTCTAGATCTTACAACATGTGTAAGATTATCCAATATCAAATTCTCAAATTTTCTAAGTGACTATTAAAAAATTTAAACACATGCTTGAATTACTCACCATCGTGCTTTTCACTTCAGATCATTCATCAACATAGAAATAATAATTCTGGCACATGCATTGTTATATATACTTATGAAATATATAGTTTCTTATGGTGTCCTCTTCCCTTTGGTCATGGATAAGTAAAACTAAATAGATTTCAGGGTCACTTTAAGTATGACGATACAATGATAGAGGCACAATTTTGTAGCTGCTAATATAAAATTCAAGAATGTTTAAAACTAGTGTCGACAGTTCCCATGTGTCATTTTTCTCTATCTGTTCTAGTTCTTCATTCATAGATTTGATTCAATGCTTATCTTCTCTTGCTTGATCAAAACATTTGGGTTCAATTTTAGATAAAAGTGTTAGATTTGCATGTTTGGGAGTGATGATTATTTTCCTTTTAGACTAAAATCCTAATTCTCTATCTCCGAGTATTTGATTTTCATGACAAAATTTTTGCATTTACATGGATGGAGTTTTGATTTGCTGAGGTGCCATATCTTCTTCTTCATCATCGTGCTCTTCTTGTTCTTCCTTTTCTAGATCAACGCTTGTTGTCTCATCTAATTCATCATCGCTTTGTGGCTTCACTCTTTATGAAAATGCTTCATCTACCCTTACATCAATACATTCCACTACCTTTCTTATTCTTTTGTTGTAGCACTTATAACCTTTGGTTTTGTATGAATAAGCAAGAAATATTATTTTGTCAACTCTAGAATCACACTTTCCCATATTATCTTCATTCTCTTGATATAACACTTGCTTCTAAAGACTGTTTTATGCTTAAATGAGGTTGGTTTTCCTCTCCATAGCTCATAGGGGGTCTTATCACTATTTACGTTGAGTTGAAATCTATTTCATATGTAAACACATGTTTGAGCTATTTGTCCCCAAAATATGTTTGGGATCTTTGCTTCATCCATCATAGATCTTTCCATCTCTTGTAATGATCTATTCTTTCTTTCAACTACTTCATTCTTTTGAGGGGTTATAGCTACTAATTATTGTCTTCTAATTCCATGCTCTTCACAGAATTCATTGAACTTATATGAGGTAAACTCTGCTCCTCTATCAGATTTCAAACATTTGATCTTTAGGCCCATTTCATTTCAACTTGAGCTTCGAATACCTTGAACTTACAAAGAGCTTCTAACTTTTCCTTAAGTAACATGATCCATGTTTCCCTTGAATAATCATCAATAAAGAGTATGAAGAATCATTCTCCGGTTCTCGTAGCGATGCATACATCTCTATGAACTAACTTCAATGGTCTAGATGATGAATATTATTTTGTCTTGGAGTGGACCTTGTTTTCTTCCAAAACTAATATTGTTTGCATATGGAATCATTTGGCTTTTATACCTTTGGCATACCCCTCACTGCTTTTGTCTTTCTTATTTTTACTAGGTTATCAAAATTGATATGTCCCATTCTTCTATGTCATAACCAACTTTCATCCACTTTTCTCATGTAACATTTTTCTTTGGCTCCATAAAGAACATATACATTGCTAGGAGTTTTAATATATTTGGCTATCACGTTCTCATATTCTACTTTCCTTATTTCAAATCCCTTAGAGTGAAATGTGAGCTCATATCACTGGTCACATATTTGACTTACACTCAACAAATTGTGCTTCATACCTTCAACATATAAAACATTTTGAGCCTTAGTCTTTTCATTAAGGCTAATGATCCCTATACCTTTTATCTTGGGCAGTGCATTATTTCCAAACATGACACTCCCTCCTTTATATTCCTTTAAGGAAGTGAATTTACTCTTGTCTCCTCTCGTGTGATTTGCATACCCACTATCAGTATATCATTTCCTTTCTTGATTGTGAGCATATAATGCAAATCCACATTCTTCAGATTTTTTGGTTTCTTTTTCCACCTCTTACTATTTTTTTGTTGTTGAAATTGCTTGGGAAACTATTGCTTGGGGGTATTTATGAATATGCTTCTACATTCACTTTCCTTGTGCCAAAAATTACTACAATTGTAACATTCAATTTCATCTAAGTGAGGAGAAAATGCATTGTTCTTGTCAATATAGGAATTCCTAGGTCTAGGCATTAAGAACTAACTAAATCTAACACTTTCATTTAAGATATATCTACGGGCCCTATAAATTACAACCTTATGATTAAAATTATGAATTGAGAAACAATAATCATAAAAGATATTTAGATACCTAAAAGTGTACAACCTTCATGAAGGAGTGGTTCTATTAAATCCTTTCTGTCTTTCTTTTTTATTCTTTGATTTACCTTAAGTATCATCTGTAGAATTGATGGGATCATTTCTTTGTTTGATCTTATTTTTATTAGTGCCATTGTGTTGAAATTTCTAAGTCTAACACGTTATAAATTCTTCTTGCATTGTCTAGTTTATTTCACCTACTTTTTTTATTCCTTAACAAGTTATTTAACCATATAAATACTGAAAATAAACAAAAATGCAGTCTCAACTCATATACAGATCATCAACTGAAATAATAGACAAACACACAAGGGACATTGTTGTTTTTGGACAATATTCCCTGGAAAAACCCAACTTGGGAAAACCGGTGCAACAGTTCTGAGGGTTTTATTATTAAGTAGCCTTCTTGAGTACAACTAGGGTGCCAAAATAGTTCACCCAATAGAGATTTCTAGCTAACAATAATACCTCTCATCAAAAGCAAATATTCAGCAAGTCTGCCCCATGAAAATCCATCCAACACTTCTCCAAGGCTCTGCATTAGCCCTGCTAGCCTTTGCATAGCTCTGCAACCCCCTGTGTCAGCGCTCTACCTCTCTGCTTTAGCTCTCTAGCCTTCTGCGTCACCCACATAGGCCCTGCTAGCCTTTGCACAGTCTCTTTGGCCTTCTGTGTGGCTCTTATTGGATCTGTGTAGCCTCCTCAATCACTATGCTGGCCCTTTGCACTATCTTTTCCTCTCTGCTATGCACTCACTGCCCCTCGCTGCAACTCAAATCACTTGTTCGAATTTTCTCAGCAAACACCGCTCCAAAAATCGAACTAACTGGTCAATCTTGGTGTATCTCCAACTAACCCTCAATCCTCCTCTTATACTTTTCCTGTTGTTTCTTCAATAGATGAGATTAAGTCCCTAATCAATGGATAATATTAGGTTTGGATTGATCCATGTCATTTAGAACATTCTCACCGAGTTTTATATTAACACCCATTAATATTTTAATTTTCTTAAGTTTAGACTTAGGAACTCCATTAAAAATATTAATTATTTTAATAACTCCTCATTCGGGTGGAATTTCTCCAAACGATTTTTGGGTCTTGGACATCTCATGTGTTCTATCCCTTCCACAAAATTTCGGATTTTTGGAGCTAGATCACATTTGATGCTACCCAAAATCAACACTCCTTCTTAGCGAGGAATGTGCTCTAGTAATATTTCTCATCAAAAGTACTACATTGATCCATTGCATCGGTCTATTGTGCTGCTAATGCTTGGCCTGATGCCCTTCATCCACTGCACCGCTGCTTCCTATACTACTGCCCATGATGCTACCATTGCCACTGCTACATTTGTACTACAACTCCCTCTCAAAATGTTGCCTCATGTTGCCCATAACACTGCCACTACTAACTGTTGCACTGCAACTCAGTTGATGAGAAGTAAGCAACTGAAACTTCACCCAAAAACTAACATGTTGGTTAGTCTACATGCCTCGTGATTCTAAAGCTACCTTTGCTGCTAATCTGTGTTGACCCTCTGCTACTATTGCGCTGCTGCAAACTCCTATGCACCACTCGCACTACTACAACATCCACTGTGTTGCCTCAGACTTTGGCACCCTAGCTCTGCCACTATTGCTCCATCACACCTTGCTCAAAATGATACCCATCATTTTTCTACTGTCGTTAAGGGCTCCCGTAGATGTATGTGATCCAAGAGTTTGGGAACCTCAAGTATCTTTCCTGTCCATGTAGTCCTCTCGACTACAACTCCATGTCGCCCCACCTATTTCTTGATTCAACCTCCTTTGCTGCTACTTCCCGCCTTGGTCAACCATTTGATCTCTTCTTGGCGAAGAGATTCCCCCATCTCTTCCCATCCTGGAATATCATCTATGCCCAAATTCTTTGGACAAATGTATCCCAATCCTTGGAGACTACATTCAGGGTGGTCCTCACCATGAACTCTTGATCGGGTGTGGCGCCTATGGAAGTAAGTTGGTCTTGAATATGTTGCAACCTGCTGAGGTATAGATCTATAGGCTCCACCCTTTGCATCTGATATGACCGCAACTGATTATCCAACAACATCTTCCTCTACACAAAAGTTCCCTGATACAATGTTGTCAAGGTATCCCATATCTCCTTTGTTGTGTTCTTCTTGGAATTATGCGATAATACATGATCCTTGACCCCATCAAGTATTATGCACTTTTCCTTCACCATTGCATCCTCATACCTTTTATTATCATATGGGTTGACTAAGATAGCCACGGTTCTCAAGGCGAAGCCCTTGATGCGATGTCTATCCAGAATAAATAGGATCCTGGCCTTCTAGATGACAAAGTTGGAGGCCCTGTCTTGATCCCTTAGTCTGTTCGTTTCCATCTCCGCTCTTCTACTGGAATCCCTCTGAGTCTTGACTTCCCTCTTGGAAGTTCTCTCCTAGACTCCATCTCAGTCTTGATTTCCCTGCTGGAAGTGTTCCCACCAACTATTGATCTACTCCTGTATGATCCTCTTTGCAACTGCAACTCGAATCTAGATTTCTTGGCTAGAAATCCTCCAAGGCAGTCGCTCCCTCTACCTTGGTTCTGTCCCATTAGGAACTTTTCTACTTCAAAAGCAACATCACCCCACCAGCTTCCCAATCCACAATCTGCGCACAACTCCCTAGGCCCCAACAGTTGAATAAATTGAGCCTCTTAGCTCTGCGCAATCCTGGTAAGACTGAATTGGTCCTTTGGCCAACTACGTCAAGCCTACCTGGTTGAGTAGGATGACATGACTCTTCTTGAGCCTCTTTTGCCTCTCTATTCCTTTGCATTGGTCCTCCCTTTGGCTCAAAATGATGACGCAGGCCCTCTGCGTCACTCCTTCTTTGCTGCTTTTTGCTTAGGAGCAACTCTATCCCCCAGGACAATTGCTACTGCTGCAAATACTTCTAATTGTGTTGGTGCCTTCAGTCCTCCTGTGATCTGCGATACTCTGATACCATGATAAAATTTCTAAGTCTAACACATTAGAAATTCTTGCTGCATTATCTGGTTTATTTCACCTACTTGTTATTCCTTAACAAGTTATTTAACCATATAAATACTAAAAGTAAACACAAATGAAGTCTCAACTCATATATAGATCATAAACTGAAATAATAGACAAACACACAAGGGACACCATTGTTTTTGAACAATCGCCCCCGTAAAAACTCAACTTGTGGAAACTGGTGCAGTAGTTCTAAGGGTTTTATTATTAAGCAGATTCTTGAGTACAACTAGGGTGCCAAACTAGTTCACCCAACATAGATTTATATATGACAGTAATGCCTCTCTTCGGAAGCAGATATTTAGCAAGTCTGCCCCACAAAAATCCATCCAACACTTCTCCAAGGCTCTGCATCAACCTTGCTAGCCTTTGCGTTTCTCTAAAACCCCCTGCATCATCCCTTTGCCTCTCTGCATCAGCTCTCTGGCCTTCTGTGTCACCCACGGAGGCTTCGCTAGCCTCTACACAGTCTCTTTGGCCTTTTGCGTGGTCCCTGCTGGCTCTGTGTAGCCTCCTCAATCACTACGCTAACCCTTTGGCACTATCTTTGCCTCTCTGCTATGCACTCACTCCGCTTGCTGCAACTCATATCACTTGTTCGAATTTTCTCAGCAAACCTCGCTCCAGAAGATTGAACTTACTAATCTATCTTGGTGTATCTCCAACTGACCCTCAAGCCTCCTCTTATACTTTTCCTATTAAGTCTTCAAAGGCTGAGATTAAGTCCCTAATCAATGGGTAAGATTATATTTGGCTTAGAACATTCTCACCCAGTTTTATATTAATACCCATTAATATTTTAATTTTAATAAGTTTAGACTTAGGAACTCCATTAAAAATACTAATTATTTTAATAACTCCTCATTCGGGTGGAATTTCTCCAAACGATTTTTGGGTCTTGGAGATCTCATGTGTTCTAGCCCCTCCATAAAATTTTAGAGCTAGAGCACATCCAATGCTACCCAAAATCAACACTTTGTTTACTTCACTCAATATTCATTTGAAAACATTTCCATAGCTAATGAACTCTCCTTTTTCAAAGGACTTTTTTCTTGACTCTCCTTTCAAGATCTCATGGCACTCTTTGTAACTCAAGCTTGTCTTGATGGTTGATGATCTATGATTACTAAGGATATTATCAAGGGTTTTGATTAGATTCTTCTAGATCCATCACAATGATTTTTTGAGTCAAGATTTCGAGTCAACAAGTGTGGTTTATCAAGGGTTTCAAAGACCTTTAAAAATATTAAATTTAGATCCACTTGAGCTCTATATTTCTATAGATATTTTCTATGAGAAACTGCCTCTTCTTCAAGCATCTCACAATTTCTCTCCCATTATATTGACTAGTTTTTGGTATTTAAACATATGATTTCTTCCTCATTTGTGTTTGAGTCCCTGTCTTCATATATCTTGGATAAATCGTTCTTAAAGACACATTCCCCTCTTTTAGCCTTTCAAAACTTATTTGCTTGACCTTTAGCTGCTTTATTAGGACTTTTTCAATTCTTTCTACTTATTCTAATTGAATCTTTTTAAGATTAATTGATTCGTCAATGAAGCAATGTGTTTCTTTTTCTGCATTCTACAATTATTCCTTCAACCTTCTATTTTTCTTCTAACCTTCCTTGGTTTATCTAGAACACTATTTAACTCTCCTTCAAGGTAAACTTCCCTTCAACTTATTCCTTGTAATATTAATTATCTTTGTATTTGTGCTTAGTTTCTATAGCCATGAGCAAGAATTCATCTAACTCTTCTTCAAATGTTATTCATTTCTCTCTTCTGGTGAGCAATTGTCTTCTTTAGCATAGAAGCTCTTCTTCTTCTTAGACTTTCCCTTCTTATATTTATGAGATATACTTCTATTATCATACTCTCTTTCTTTTTCATGATGTTCTACTTTAGGATGATGACATTGAGAAGAAAGATGGTCAATTCTACCACAATCAAAATATTTAAGAGGTAACTTACCTTTATACTTTGCCAGATTCCATTTTCAACTTTCTCACAAATTGAGATATCCCTGGATATGATTCATGGTTGGAGAAATATTTGTGCTTTATTGTTTTCTTTAAGACTTTGAAGGCAACCTCCTTTGGTCTTGACCTCTCTTTTCCAATCCTCATTTCATATGTTGTGAGAATTTTGTGTAGTACTTTTATCTTTAAGGTGTCTAGGTCCTTCATATTCTCAATGTTTGTAATCTTGGGATTGAATCTCATGGGAAGAGATTTGAATACTTTCTCAACAACAATTGCTTCATCAACCTTTTCATTAAGACCTTTAATTGTGTTCACAATTGTATCAACTCTAATAAGAATCCTGTAATGTTTGGCATTTTCATTCATTTTTGGACTTTCAAAACTCATTTTGTGTGATTGAAGTTTAGCTTTATTTACCTTACCATCTCCTTTGCAACTGCTCTGGATCTTACCCTAGATCTCCTTGGCATATTTACAATGCATTACCTTAACAAAATTATATTCAATAAGACCACACATAATTTTATTATTTTCCTTTACATTGTTTTTAAATCCCCTTCTTCTATTTGGATATGTCAGAGGAGTTGTTGTAGTTTTGTATACATCTTAAACAAACATCCAAATCTCAACATGGAGAGACATTAAATAGCCACTCATTCTTACCTTCTAGAAACTATAATTGGTCCCATAAAAGATAGGTGTTATGTTTGAAAAGGATCCATCTTGACTGGCCGTTGATTCCTCTAATATCTCCCTTCTAGTGGTTAGACTGTTCGCAAGGAATTCACTCTGATACAATTATTGCATTAATAATTATATTAAGTGTCGGGGGGTTGGGTGCCGTGAATTGGTAGAATACAATTTTACACTGTTTAAAACATTGAATCACATTGTTATCGCTCAGAAAACTCCCTAGTTGTGGAAGGAATAACTGAGGTAACCTCTAACTAATCTCTTGAATTGAAAGTTAGCCCTTTCAATCTGAAGGGAGATCTCTTCTATAACTCAATAAAAATGAGTAGTTATGTACTTAATGCAATGACTAACTCTATTGTAATAGGGTTTCAAAAATGTGGTATGGTTTGATAGATTTCCATTGGGCATGGAGTCAAATAATGGGCTTAACAAGGAGGCAAACAAAAACCTTCACAGAGGGAGGGTAGTTGAGATACTCTAAAATTTAAAAATGTTGAGATGGAATGCAAAATAAGAAGACAATGGTATACTTACAAGAGAATCACAATGATGAAATCTACTAAAGCATAAGTCAGAAATTTGTGACAGACTGATCATATAAACAAAGCATAATAACTATGATTTCAATTTATTTACTCTTATCAACCATAGAAGAATACACATATGATAACATAGAATGAAAAAAAAAAAAATCCAAACTCTCTCAACACAACAATCTTTGCTGCAAAACTAGTCTTCCTTTATTAAACCTTCAGAAAATACATAGGGCATAATAAGTTTTAGATAAAAAGCCCCGACCCTTTCTCATTCTTTAGTCTTTGTATTTATAGAAAAGAAAAACTAACTAAAAACCAGTTTTTAGCAAAGCTTTAATTACAAAGTGTTACACAGTAATTTGTCACCAACCCCGTATTCCCTGATCCCGGACACTGCCGGTCCATGTTATTGGCATTTGCCTTGTGTCATGTTGCAAATTATGTGTCCATGTATTCATTATCATCTTAGGAATAATACCTTAGTTCAATACTCTTGGAGCAAACCCTTTTTTACCTATGTTTTTGGGTCGTCTCAGGACAACATTTGTTCACTCGTGAAGAGCTGCTTTTGGTGAGTTTTTAAACAAATTGTTGAAGCTTCAAAGTGTAACAGCTTCATGGGTGGTCCTAGGGTTGGTTGTTGGATCAGATGATCTTGCCTCCCTCCTTTGGCATGGTTGTTCCAAATTTTGTGCAACCTCTCAAAGGGATAAGCTCTTTCTCCCATCTCTTATGGAAGCTTCTCCTCCTATAAATACTTCCTCCATGGCTGAAATCATCTAGCTGTTGGCATTATGGCTAAAGTGTTGTCCTTGATGGCAACCCATTCAGGTGATGGATCACTGTACAACAGGATAGTAGCAAAGATTGATGATCAGCTCTCAAATATTGAAGAAAATAAGGAGTACGTAGGCACACTGTACAAAAGGTGCGTACACGCAG
>APFE031307054.1:1010-17555 GCA_000404065.3 Pinus taeda
TATGATATTTGAAGTCATAGGTGGTTCTGGTTGTTGATGGGTTCTGATGACAGTTTAAAGGTGTCAGTATTCTGCATATCCTGTTTGGTTGATTGTGTTTAGCTTCAGTATTGATGGATGAGAACTAATATTGGATCAGGATCATAATATTATGTTATTTGATGGACTAGATCTGGGTGCTAACACATATATTATCCTTGTATATGTATTGATCTGGTGTTTGGGTGATTCAAAAGACTGATTGATTATGTGCTTCAATGATATTAATGGGTCCAGTATGAAAATTGGATGAAACATGGCCTTTCAGATTATGTGTTGTGCTTCAGGAGTATCTAGTCTGAAAATGTATGAAACATGGTACCTAGAGGAGAGAAGATTGTAGGTCAGCCCCTACGTACTAGTATCTTAGCTAGTACAAGAACTATGGGGGTTGTAGCTCCCTTCTAGGAGAGACTGGAGAATGAGAGAGGGTTGTAGCTCTCTGTAGGTAGAAGCATGCATACTGGTATAAGACTACACTAGTACATAAATATTGTAAAAGGATTTTCTTATTAAGAAGAAGATTGAGATGACTTGCAGCAGGTGGTTTTCTCCCACATTGGGTTTCCACCTTATATCATGGTGTTCATGTGTGTGGCTTATGTGTGATTATCTGTTCTATTTCACTGCACCTGTTTACTATTAATATGGTTGATAATGTTCTAATGCACTCATTAAGGATCAACTAACTGAATCATAAGAAGTCGTGGAAGTAGCATATATGAATCTGAATATGGAGATGAAAATTTTTTATTGATGTGATAATACTGATTCACCCCCCCCCCCCTCTCAGTATTATTTCCAACACTTATTAGCGCAGTAGGGGTCTTCTAGCTCCCAGGCTGTTCTCACTAACCCTTTTCCCCAAGGGCAGCAATTACTTGCTAGTGCAAATTCTAATGCTGGTACCCCCACAGGGGGCAACCAGGAAGGGGACAATTCATCAAATGTTTATATGATGATCTCACATATCGACATCGCTACGTGATCATGTGATTACAGTGAACTGGAATAATCTAAGGGTAAGTCTACTTCTGATGCCTCAGAGCCGCTCCATATTGAGAGGCCCTCTATTGAGTATATACCTCGGATGCCAAAAGGCTCCGTGAAGCACTCGACCATTAACCCTAATGCTAGGGCAGCCCATAACTACTCAATTGTAGAAGATCTGGTTCAAAGTCCTTGTTCTATGTCAGCGTTAGAGGTACTCGAGTCATGCCCCGCTCAGAGAACTGCTTTGCTCTCGGAAATCGGTGCAGTAGATCCTAAAAATTCTCTTGTGCTCACTTTTGATATGTCAAATGTCAAAAATAGACTTCCCCATCATATGGATTTCTAGATAAATTCTACATACCAAAATACCAACATCTTTCGAACCGTTCTAGATGAGGGAGCTTCCACATGTGTGATGTCCATGTCATGTTGGAAGGCCATTGGATCACCTCAAGTTGTTCCTTCACTAACTCTATTGATGACATTTGATGGAAATTCTCATAGGCTACACGAGATTATTCCAGCCTTTCCCATATGTGTTGGGGGAAGGTGGTAAATATTGAGGTAGAAATCATAGATGCCAACCTGGATTACAACCTCCTCTTAGGAAGGAATTGAATTTATGAGATGGATGCCATAGTTTCATCATTATTCTACATCCTTTGTTCTCCTCATGAGGGAAATATTGTAAGAGTTGATTAGATGGATTATTCTCTAGGTGACTCTCACACATCTTCTGACTCTACTGTTCCATTAGTGGACAATCCCAGGCAACCTATTAAGAATTTAGGAGTTGGGATGTACTCTTCTTTAATGGGTATTTTTGATCTCCCTGCTCCTTCAGCTAGAATAAATTTTATTTCATCCTCCAAGGGATGTTATCGAAGAGAGTTCTTTCGAACTCATTATTTTTCGGACCCTTGGCCCTTACCTTCATTTACTATCACATTATATGGAGGGTAGTTAGGTGGAATTATATTCCCCATGTTTGCGAGAGATGTCGCTTATCAGTCTATTGTTAACTCTGCAAAATCCCATCCTACTCCTTTCTCACCAGAGGAGTTAGATGGAGATGTGGCTCCAGCCTGGACCCTCGATTGAACTTCAACTCAAGATTTCCAGTCTTACCATATGAGGAAGAAATTATGGAGGCAATGATGGGTGTTGATAGACCATGGGATGATTTACATCATCGTTCATATTTCCTCCCTCATTTGTGCGAAATTGAGTCAAGTTTGTCCAGTCCCTTGACTAGTGATGTTCATACTATTTTAAACCCTTTAGCTCTAGCACAATTTTCTGCCGAAGGTAACATGTCTATTATCTCACGAACTGTACCCGTGAACATCTCTAGGAATCCTAATGTAATAAAAAATGTCTTCGTCGGAGCTCATTGTTCCCTTGAAGAAATTCAAATTTACACCGATCTCTTCAAAGAGTTTCAAGATGTGTTCGCTCGGTCTTATGAGGAAATGCCTAGAATAGATCCATCTATAGTCCAACATGAGATCAAGACATATGAAAATGCTAAACCTATTCGTCAAAAACTTTGACTGGTCAATCCTAGAAAAGAAGCAACTATTAAACCTGAAGTTGAAAATCTGCTTAAGGTGAGCTTTATATACCTCGTTCCTTTGACTGAGTGGGTCTCTAATCCAGTCCCCATAGATAAAAAGCAAGGAACGATCCAGGTATGTATCGATTTTAGGGACCTTAATAAAGCTTGTCCGAAGGACAATTACCCCACACCCTTTATTGATCAAATTATTGATGAATGTGTGAGTAATGAAAATTTTTCATTCATGGATGGATTCTCTGGTTACAATCAAATTACTATCCGTCCAAAAGATCAACACAAGACAACCTTTATTTGTCCTTGGGTTACGTTTACATACAAAAAGATTCCTTTTGGCCTTAAAAATGTTGGAGTCACTTTTCAGTGGGCCATGTCTTATGCTTTTCATGACATCAAACACGTTATCAAAGCATATCTGGACGATTTAGCTGCTCATTCATGAAAGAGAATTGATCATCCTAAACACCTTCGATTGATCTTTGAATGGTGTTTTTTTATAAAATCCAGTCGAATGCAAATAAGTGTGTTTTCGCTGTCACATCCAGTCAGTTGTTAGGATTCATTGTATCGACATAGGGGATTTGAGTTGATCCCTTGAAGGTTGAGGCAATACTTCAGTTTCCTCCCCCATCTTCCATTCGTTAACTTCAAAGTATCCAAGAAAAGAAAATTTTCTTGAGGAAATTTATAGCAAATTAAACTGAGATTACAAAAGGATTTATGTATTTTCTTAAGAAAGGAGTCCCATTTTTATGGGATGATTTCACGCAATGATCTTTTGATGCTTTCAAAAAAGCATTAACTTCTGCTCTATTGTTGAGTCCACTCGATTATAGCAGAGATTTACTTTTGTATCTCGCTGTTGCAGAATCAACTATGGGTATGGTTATGGTTCAGGAAGATGATGATTTCTATGAGCATGTTATCTACTACTTAATTCGAGACTTGGTATGTCTTGAACTACACTATCCTCTTGTTGAAAAATTGGATTTGGTAGCTGTCCATGTTGTCCAGTGGCTTCGGCATCACATTCTTCTTCAAAAAAAAATTGTCTTAGCAGTTGTCAATTCAGTTCAGTTTGTTCTCAGTATGTGAGTGATTAGGGGAAAATACAATAGATGGATTGCTATTTTGTAAGAATTTGATCTAGAATTCATGTCAGATAAATATAAGAAATTTTTAGTATTTACAGAGTTGATATCAGAGCTACCTTGTGAAGAAGCAGTTATTTACAAGGGAAATTTTCCCGAAGAACATTTATTCCTCATTTCTTCACAAGATCCTTGGTATGGAGATATCATTATATATCTCCAGACTTCGAAGTTTCCACCCGCTTTCTCCAAAGATGAACGTAGAAAGTTGCTTCACCTTGCTAAGAATTATGTTATTATAGGTGACACATTATATCGTCGCGGGATTGATTCAATCCTTAGGCGTTGTTTAACTTTGGAGGAAGCTAAGTCAGTTCTTAACGATTTCCACGGTGGAGCTTGTGGCGGTCATCTATCAAGGCTTGCAACAACCCAAAAAAAATTGTGAGTAGGCTATTTTTGGCCTTCGATTTTTAAAGACTCTATTAAAGCAATCAAAAGATGCATCCTTGTCAAGTATATACTCAGAAAATGCACACACATCCAGCTCTGCTTTTCCCTGTTATCACCATCGATCATTTCATGAAGTGGGCCATTGATTTTACTACTTGTAATCCACCTTTGGCAGGGAATCACAAGTACATCATTGTGGCCATAGACTACTTTACAAAGTGGGTGAGGCCATGCCTACTTTCAAAAATGACAATGAAACATCGGCCTTGTTTCTCTTCAATCAGGTTATTTCATGATTTGGTACCCCTAATGAGATTGTGACTGAACATGGTAGTCATTTTCAAAATCAACTGATGTCTGAATTTGCTCTCAAGTTGGGTTTCTGGCAGGAGAATTCATCTCCATATTATCCTCAAGTCAATGGGTAGGTTGAAGCTGTGAACAAGTCCCTTAAAATCATCCTGCAAAGGACGATTGACAAAGCTCGATCCAATTGACACATCATGTTGTATCTGACACCTTGGGCATACAAAATTTCAGTTAAGATTGCCACTGGTTTTACTCCTTTTCAACTAGTTTAGAGGTTGGAATCTATCTTCCTTATCGAATGTGAAATTCCGTCTCTGAAACTACTTGTAGAACTTCTTCTAGAGACTTCTAGTCTCAGGAATGCCTCGTTCATTTGGAGCATCTTGATGAGTAGCGTCGAGATTCTGCCATAATAAATAAATCCCATAAGAAAAGGATAAAAGCTTAGTATGATAAAGTTGTTCGTCCTCATAATTTTTCTGAAGGCGGCTTTGTCCTGGTCTACGATCAAGACAAAGATGCCCTGGGGGCAGGCAAGTTTAAATCTATGTGGTACGGTCCCTTTATAGTTAAGCATGTTTTGAAAAAGGGGGCTTATGAATTAATTTACTTTGAAGGAAACAAGTTGGAGAAGCCCAAAAATGGGCTCTACCTTAAGACTACTTTGCTTAGGCTTCGACCGAGCACTTACTTGTTTGTATATATTGTATGTTTGTACATATCTATCTAGCGGTTTCAGTGTTGTCGATATTTTTGATTTTCTTTGGCAGGTATTGATGGATGATTCAATATATCTAGGATTCACTGATGGTGCGAGTAGGCATACTGGGAACCTTGCTTCCATGTCTTAAGTGATTTATTATCCATCTAGCCAGTTGATGGTTTCGAGAGGAGTATGTATTGGTCCTGCTTCGAATAATATTTCTAAATATACTACCGTTATTAATTTGTTGTCCGAAGCAATATCTCTTGGTATTGATTCATTAGTGGTTTATTTAGACTCATAACTGGTGGTATCTTAGCTGAATAACACTTATTGGGTAAGAGATCCCTATTTATCACCAATTTTTGAGAGTGAGATTGTTGCAACGATCATTTGTTTATATCACATATGTTCATATTCCACGATCAGAAAATTCATTAGCAGATTCTATTGCTAATCAAGCATTAGATTTTCATATCAATCATTCATCAAATTAAAAAACATAAAAAATAATCGAAAGTGTCATCTGTATATATCATAAAATCGCCTGTATGTAGATAGAGTGTTTATGTTCAAAAAATAATATACAAAATTGGGAAAAAATGCCCTACAAAATCTGGTTTATGCCCATCATCATGTCCAATCATAAAAATATCTTATTATCTATCTAGTTGGCTCAGGATGAGCAGTTAGAAAATAAACAACAACATTGGCTACACACCGGAATAGCCGCACCCAGTCCCGGGGTACTCCTACCACGCGACGCTGCATCTCCTTGGGTAGATCCTCTATGGCTATCATGGTACTTGGTGAGTTAGCCTCACCAAGTTCCTCTAAACTGCATGAAGAACTCTTTTCGTCTCAGCTAGAGACCCTTCAGCATCTCTCTCGCAACGCCTATGTTTGGGAAATCCATCAGGTCTCATTGATCCCACAACTAAAACATGATCAATATATTTTGTAAGTTTCTTGTCCCATCAAAAATATTTTTTATTTTATTAAGATAAAAACAAAACTTAAAAAATCTTAAAAATTAAAAAATTGTTACCTATGGCACCCCATGCTGCGTTTGGTGGTAACACTAAATCTGGATCTCCTCGGAAATCCATCCCGACATAGGGGTAGTCATCGACTGCGATGACCTGTTGATACCACCATGCAAAAAAATCATCATCAAAAGTCATCCTAGGCACATCGCCACCCCCAAGGCATTTCATCATGTCAGCCCACCTACCCATTCGTGGATCTCTAGGGATGTTGATAGTTGATGATACCTTGGGTAGAAGCCTAGGTACTTTCTCAAAGAAGAATGAGTATAAGATTGTGCCATATGCAAAATTATTTGTTTGACCCTTCTGAATGGAGGTTAGTTGGTTCTTCATATTGGTCAGTAAAGGTGAGCACCAATCAAACACTACGGTGAGACATTCCACTACAAGGCTCATAGATACTTGTGAAGCCTGATGTAAAGCAGCCAAGCCATTTACCCTGGTAATGGTAAATAGTAAAATCTTTAAGGACAAGCTCTCTACGTGTTTGATTGGAATCCAACTTCCAATATTTTCAGGATGACCGGGATAGTATATGTGGACGTAGTCTTCTATAGTAAGACTACCCCTCATCATGCTGGTCGAATGCACCACCTCTCCCATTCGGGAAAGATTGGTAATAAAGTATATATCTTCGATCTCAATCCTTAGGGGCATCTGATCAATCATGAAGGCATCATCCTTCGCACTCCAGTAATGAATCAAAAGTTCAAGAAATCGTGTGTTGGCTTTCATATTTGGCATCTTAATATTTTTTAGCAAGCCACAACCCCTTAAAGCATCCAAAGCATTTTGGTCCTCCATTACTTCATTATCTATAACACTATGCTCTCTTTCTCTCCAGGTGATGGTCATCCTATCCAAAAATATGTTTCAAACCATTAGTTTTATGTTTTAATACTATTTCTCGCTCACACGCGGGTTTCCTTTTCACACAGTCGCGTGTAGGGCCATCGTATACGCGGGTTACCCATATTCAACACGTGTGTACGCAAAGTTGAATTTTTTGACATATTTTCCCACAACCAAAACTTGAAAAAAACATCTAAAAAGTATCACAAACAATTAAAAGAAGGATGTAAGGGTTACCTGGAAGTTTTGGAGTGATTTGAAAGGTTCAATTGGTTGGAGGAAGCTTGCTTGAGTTTTTCTCCACAGCGCCTTGCTCAAAACACAAATGAAAAAATTGGGAGTCCAAAAGTCCTTATATAAGTTGGAAAATACAAAATATTTTTCAAAAATTTATTTTTGTCTTATGGACTTTTTGACCTTTTGGCTTGGAGTGTCGAGATTAGGTTGTCTTTATAGGAAATTGTGGAGACTTCTTTGAGACATCATTTTGGTCCCATGACCGCAGACCCGTCATGGCAGGTATCATTTTCTTACTAGCATATAGGTTAGGGAATACCACTTTCCACTGCATTTTGCATGCTAGCCTCCATATTGCAATACATTAGCCATAGGGTCAACCTCATCGTATCTTGGTTCACAAACCATTTTCACTCGCCGACTTTAAAAATCATGATGTGATGGTAGAACCATCCTTTACATGGGCATCTTAGTTAGATCCTCGCTGACATTGGCTGCCCATGCTACTATATTTAGTAGGATCAGGAGTCCTCTTTAGTCCCGCCATGACTTCTGTGTTGAAGAATCATTCTCATTATTCTGCACCACTTTCTGGCCTTATACCCTAGAGGCTCCTTTGTGTTGATTTGTACTGCTTCATTGCATATTGACTACTTGCACCTTTTGGCCTTGAGCGGGCTTCACTTAGACTTGTGTTTAAGTCACGTTTCGGCCATGTCTTCTACAAAATCAACCTTGCAATCACTTAGCCTATGCAACTTGACACACCCTTCTTCCCATCGAAAGAACATCCCTTTGAGTGTCCTTGACTAGTTTTTCCACCTTGCATTAAGCATAGGAATGTTCCCCTCCCCGGAACTAGAGCATTTGTTTTTTTTCGACGCTCGTTCTTTCCACTATACTATAGAATTCTTTTATTCCTTTTCAAGCTCCATATAAAAGAAAAAGACAAAAATTTATATATTCCAAGAAAAGAGCGGGAATGGGACATTATTTCCATATTTTTATGGCAGCTAGAGTCAGTCGTATCGCCCTTGAAAAAAGCACTCAAAAGAAAGTCTTTCCTCCATTGTGGTGGGCTTTAGTTTGACTTAGGAGAGCCTTAACCTTGTTATCGAGTCAATCCTCCTCCAATTGGTTACCTCTTCCAATCATGTGGAGAGTTTGCTTATGCCTCCTGCATGACAAACTTATACAAAGTTATCATATGTTGCCTTGTAGTCATGGTTGAGTCGTGCTTTTGTTCAAGGGAGGTAAACTTGAGTCAGCTTCTCTGTAGTTTCTCTTGACTTATTTTTCAGTCGATCATCCCTGGTTGTCAGCATCCTGTTCATTATTACATCAATTTTATTGGTCCTTTGCTCATGTTGGTTTGAGAAGGTATCCATTGACTTCTTGTCGCTGGGTCTTGTCCTTATCGACAATGACAAATCGCTCTGAGGGTAGGTCTAGAGATGCACCCTAGCCCTATTTTCATTATTGATAGGTCACCTTGTGCTCAACATTGATCAGTATCATGGGTATTTGACTGGGTGGTTTCCCTTGTGTTCGACATCAGCTTTTATCACACATTGGGATTCATGCAGTGCCTTGGTTTCCATTTTACCCTATTGGTGGATTCCTCGCCTCTGTGTCAGCTTCCATTATTGGTTGGTTCATAGGGTTTCTATTGTGCACTAGCTACATCTTGTGTACGCCAAAAACATGATTTAGTTGGGTTACTACATCTTTGTTCATCTGATTCCTTCCACATTATTGGCCTACGGGTTACACTTGTGCTAGATTGATGAAGGATGCGTTAATGCCTTCCTTCTAGAGAATCTTTTCCCATCAACTTCAGCTCATTGCTTTGGGAAAGGGATCTAGAGTCCATTTGGCAATACCTTAGGGTTTGCAATCATTAGTGGCAGATTCCTTTGCTATCGACAGTGGGAAAACATCATTGTCTCCAGATTGATAGATTCTTTCAAGTGTTCAACTATAGCTCATGTATTCGCACATGTTAGATTGCACTGGTTACCTTGACTCTCATCATCATTATCGATGAGTAGTCTCGCATTTGTTAACGGTATACATCAATGACCAGTAATCAAATGATTTCTCACGTGGTCGACTTCAGATCATTCATTCCCATTGTGTATAAATGTACCATGGCGGTCGGTGAAGACCTCAGGTTTGTATCAGAATGTCCTAGTTCACTTGTCAGTTTCTCCTATTTCTGCTAGTTGACACCATTCACATTATATGTTGAAGTTCCTTACAGCGACATCTTATATGCTAGCACTCAAGTTGCGGTGTAGTACCATTTATTCCATCATGTTCACTTGGTATTATTTGGATCAATTTCTTGGCTTCAGTGATCAGCTTCATACTTCAGCTCTTTATATGTGATATTCAGACATGTACTTTCTTGATTATGATCAGATGATCCATTATGTATTTCTAGTTCCTTTATACTTATATGCATATTGGATCTGCTTTTGTACTTGACATGCTGACATGCTTGACTATTTCTGAGCATGGGTATGCTCACCTAAGACAACAGTTTCTTTCTGATCTCTTTCGATGTCTTGGCAAGCTGAATTCTGGTGAACTCCTCCCTGGTCTCGACACGATTCCTTCCATACACTTAATACATTTCAGCCATCATGTACCCCTTCTGACCTCATATATTAAGGGGCATATGTTATAGCACCATTTACCACTCTTGGTAGATCTGATGCTCTGATTATGGCCTAGGGAAACCATTCCTTCCATACTTGGTCCAAAATCTAAAAAAAAATGTTGTATTCCCTATATGCTACTTTTCCTTGTGATAAAAGCATGTAAACGCAGGTCAGCATATGTCCAACCCACGTACATATGTTAAAACACTTAAAAAAATTAAATTTCTTTAATTTCAAGCAGATTTCACGACTTTTATCTGTTACTCACTTCCTATTTCCCATGGCCCAACTATTTCCCAACTGAAAAAACTAATTTGGAGAGGTATAAATAAACTTCCATGGGAAGGCCTTAAGGGAGAAAGGATGAGATATTGATACTATAGTGAGATTATCCCTGATCAAGTCTAAAGAATCCCTGTGCCTCCTGCACTCCCCAAAGATTCAGGAAACCCTTGTTTCCTTAATTATAGATATCCCCCATCTTTCTTGAGATATCCTTGTGTTGGTGATGGAGGAAGATTGCTAAAGGTCGGGAAAGGATGGATCTGGAGGACAGTTCCACTTGGAGTTGGAAAAGCACTCAGGTTGTATTTCTCCACCTTATTTATAACTTACTTCAATAAAAAGGAATGTTGTTCTGTTTTCGATATGAAATGTGTTTATGCATCAAAGTTATGTTGTAATTCATTTATGAATCTTATATTGATGTATAATTAGTCATTCATTTATATAATTTAAAGATTAACGTCATGTATATCCTTTATGTTTCTACTGTCGTGTATGTTCCATTTGAATAATTTTCAGGTTTCATGAACATTGAGAGAAGCTGAGGGTTTGCACCCTGTGGGATCTACCTAAACAAAGGACATCTAGGTAAGGAAACTCCTACATGATTTAGTAGAATAAGGATTTTTGATGATTGTTTGAGCATTTCTTGTTGAGTTTTTCCCTCTGCTATGTTGGGGTTCTCAACCCAAAGCCCTAGGGTTGTTTCACCCGTAACACCCTAGACAACTGAAATCTTCAAAGCATTGTTTAATGAATGGTGAGGAGTTGATTTCATTTCAGTTGGTAGGCTCATACCTTAGGATCCTCCCTTCTTTATGATGTTTTCTCTTTTCTAGTGGTGAAGAATCTCCCTCCATTTTGATAGAAAACCTTGTAGAATAGCTCAGAAGAGAAAAGAAGAGAAATACAATCTTTAATTTGAAGTTTGGGTGAGTTTTGGAAAATTTCAGGCTACTCTATCCCAAGCACAACACCATTGGTAGAAGTGCAACATAGTTCATTGAAGCACAACTCCACCTCCAGAAGCACGACACAGTTTACAGAAGTGCAACGCCTCTCCTAGAAATGCATTGCAGTTCACAGAAGCGCAACGCCAAATTGCAACCCTCTTTTGGAGGCCTTAAACTGCTCCAAATTGCGAACTTGATAGGTCATTCAAAATCTCTTAAATTCTGCTACAATATGGACTCCTCAAGAACGTAATTTGGAAACTCCAGTGGGGAGAAAATTTGATTTTCCCAAGGTCACTCCAAAAAACAAGGCGTCTCTGACAACAGCGCAGCGCCAACTTGTAGAGAATGTACCATTGGAAATCTTAGAATGTCGAGTTTTCCATAGAGTATTTAAGCATGTAAAATGACCTCTTCAAGGATGAGAAAAAATATTTTTCCCAAGATCACTCCAAAAACACAACGTGCTTATGAAAAAAGCGCATTGCCAACTTGCAGAGCACTTTTGACTGCTTTCCTAGAGGATTTTTGGGCTTGAAGTGGTATGGTATGGAAATATTATGATGTGTTCTACATATTAAAATCCTTAAGCACTACCAAGACCTGCTCCAATCCCTGAAAAACTATCTTGAAGTCAAGCTATCCAAAAGTGTAACAACTCTCCCGTTGCAAGTGTAGTTTGGAAATTTCTCTCAAATCATAATACCTGTGCATAAACAGAAGGAGAATTTTTTCCCTTGACTTATCATTGACCAAAACCTCTTTCACTTTTATAAAATTCTTCTCCATTTGGTCAAAAAAATAGTCTGAAACAAAACCGTCCCTATGAGAAATGATGAGACAAGGTAGTGTACTGCAACATTGCCTTATTTTTCTTTCCCTAAGATGCTAACTCCCTTTACACATTGAATTACATGATGGACATGTTTTTGTTTGGACATATGGTATCATGATGACACATGGAGTGAAACCCTAGCCCATGACCTAAAATGAAGAATTTAACCATTTCATGATCCAAGACATTTAAATGAAGATATGATACCTTGAATAAGACAATGACCATGATGAGTAATGAAGACCATGAGTAAGTCAAGGGAGTAGTAGTGACCTAGGCACAACATCTAGTGACCAAATGTTTATTTGAATATTCACTGAAATGACAAAAATTTGACTTGGCACCCTAACAACACCTTGTAAGAGCATATTTGATTACTGGTGACAGGCTAAACTAATTGACACTAACATTGGCTCCAGCTGGGGATGCCAGCTCCGTGGAGGTGTTAATAACACCGTAGACCTAGTAGCAAATGGAGTTAAATTGCAAAGACTAAATTCAAACTAAAAACTATCTGACTAACTGACCTTGACAAAACTCTAAAACTGACTAAACTTAGTTATGGTAGCAGACCATTGGGATCTTAGGGCCTTCACCTCGGGCTTCAAATCATGATGATAATTGCCCACTTGCTAAAGATATATATACAATCATGTCTAATGATCCCTCTAGTGTAACCAATCCAACAAATGACTACTTATTTGAATCATGTTGGTACTTTCCTTGAGCAGGAAGAAAAAAAAAAAAACAAAAACAAAAACAAAAACAAAAAAACAAAAAAACAAAAAAACAAAAAAAAAAAAAAAAAAAAAAAAAAAAAAAAAAAAAAAAAAAAAAAAAAAAAAAAACAAAAAAAACAAAAAAAAACTGAACATATGTACGTGGTCCACAAATATAATAAAATCCATCTTCCCTATTGACTGTAGAAAATTAGTGTAAGGATCCTTAAAAATCTAAAATTTTACCTTGTCTTGGAATCCATCAAAAATACAAGTACTCCTTTCATTTTGATCTGAAAGAATATTTGGTTGTTGATCCATAGGAAGGCATAGGGAAGTATGAATTTCTAATACCTGAGTATTGGTTGCAAATTCCTCAATAATGAGAGACTTTGATTCTATCTTTGGCTTACTATATATCTCAGACTCATATTCTTCCAATTCATAGTCTAAATCATCTTTGAACAGAACACACTCTTCAAGATTATTAAACATGTCAGCCCTATCCTCTTCATGAAAGAAAATAGTCACTATTAGCTAATCTCCTTGCATGAAATCTACATCACAAATTGGCTCACTCACAACAACTTCGTATATAGTTTCATCAGTCTCATGACTGTCATCATTTAAACCCAGATTTTCATTTTCAATAATGGAAGAAATTTCACTTACATACTCTTCATTGTGTGAATACTGCAAACCTGCCTTAACATGGGCTGTAACATGGTTTTTCAAGAGCTGATATATTTCATATTCAGATATTGGAGAATATTGAGTTTTATAGAAATCAACATTGGCCTGGTGATTTTCATTTTCAAGATTAGGAATAGACCTTTCTCTATTTTTATCCCAGTCTACTTAATCCAAGGAGGAAGCTGCTAATTCTTGTTGGGAGCAAAATTCATAAAGGGCTTCTAATATATCTTCTTCCATACATTATTCATCCCCATACGAATTTTCAAGAAATTTAATGAAATTTTCAGAAATCTCATAACATTTATCCATCATTGATAAGGAAAAATTGCAATTTTGATAATGTTGAAAGAAAACTGAATGAAAATCCTTTAGAGAATATAAACTAGCAGATGGTAGACTCTCATACCATTTTCTTGCTATTTCCTCCATGGTAGCCATGAAGATCTTCATCAGAGAATATTCAGGAAACAAAGTCTTTAATCTATGGATATGAAAATTAAATTTGACCAAATGCAAACTAGCATCTTTGCCATCCTGACCTTTAAACTTTGGTAGCCCTGTTTTCTAATATATACAAGGAATCAATTTGGAAAACTAGGAATATGAGCTCGATTCATAGGAGCATACCTTTGAGTAGTTGAATCGATCTTGAAAACAGTTAATTCACCAAGAAATTCTTCAAACTACCAGTTTTTGAGTAGTGGAGTCACCATGATAATTCTAATTCTTTGGATTCTTCGACATTGGAGTCGCCAAGTGAAATATTCACAACCTTTCTTATGTCTGATAATTGTTCACCTTCAGCAATTAGATCTGATCCTTGTCGTTCTTTCCTAGGAAGATATGATCTTTTGTTCCCTGGCAACGGCACCAAAATGTTATCCTTTACAATGTCCCAGGCTAAGGAGGAGATCAAAAGAGGTATCTTCAAACCACTTGCAGTTTAGCAGCTAGCCCTGCTAAACCAAAGGGTGATCTCTCTAAGGATTTCTTAGTCAATGACTCAAAAAGAAATGGATTTTAGGCTAGATATAATAGTTTTAGTTGAGTTTTTGAAAATTTAGGGTTTTTAGGTTGCTCAGCTAGGGATGAGAAAGAAAAATTAGGTTAAGGTCTCAAAGGTTTGCAGTAGCAGGCATAAAGGGGAGAAACATAAAAATGTATTGTGATGGATTTATGATTTTGTTCAATGTAGTGTAGGGTCTGAAAGCTTAAGAAATCATAATGAGCATGTATTACCATGAATTCATTAATCTAGAAGAAGAAATACACAAACATAATTTTCCACATAAATAGAGCTTTGAATCTAAAGAATTATGCCTATATGATTGTAAGGAAAATCACTGAGGAAAGAAAAACATGTTAATAGAGGCAAATCAATTCATAAGAAACTGATATATAAGGAAAACAACACCACAAACACACTGCACAAGTATTCCTGAAAAATAGCTGCAACTGCTCCTTGATTAACTATATGACAACATAAGATATAAGTCCTCTCCTCTGAAGTCCAACTCTTCTCACTGAATGAGAAATGATACATATAGACTCAATAAAATAGCTTCCACACCTTTAGGAGTCGAATTCGTATGTGGTGGAACTGTTTCCAAGATTCTCTCAACCAACAAGTGAGATTGAGAAGGTCAAAAACAAATTCTTCTCTTAGACTTTGATTTGAGTTTTTCTTCCTTTATGAGGCCTAATTAACCATAAAAAAAACCTATCATTCCCATTTATTTATTATTACATCATCTAAACCTCAAACTACTGAAGTTACATCATGTGTTTAACTTTGACCAAGTCAAACTAAAAACCTGAGAAATTACATAGTGAAATTTTTAAATAAAAACTCAAAAATTTGCAGAAGCGTAGTGCCAACTTTTAGGCCACTTTTAGGTGCCTTGCTGAGGTCAAATTTGAAATATTAGAGAATGGTGAACTAGCCTTTCCTTTCTAGTTTCCATGACATCTTGAATTTTTGAAAATTACCCATGGGAAGGCCTTCACAAATTGATTCTCCCAAAGTGTCTCCAAAAGCACAATGCTTGTCAAAAAGAGTAGCAGAATGATGATTTTTTACCCCTTTTTCTCCTTTTCTCAAAATCTAAGCCCTGTCTTAGAAATCTGATGAAATGGGTTTTGAGAGGAGGTCATCATTTTTCCAAAACTATGAGCCACTTGTCAATTGGAGCCCTAAGGAAAAAGGTGACTAGTTCAATTTCTGAATTTTGCACCAAAATTCTCAAAAAACCAAAAATGCTCAGAAAACCTCCAAAATTGGTCATGAAGTGCAAATGAGGTGTGTCATCCTCTCATGGATGCTTCAACAAGCATCTCCAAGTTATCCCTCTCATTTTTGGCTTTTAGGGTTTCCTTTAGCTTGTTTTTCAATTGCTTGAGCTTGATGTTGCAAATCATGTTTCTGGTCTGATAATGGTGGGCCATGTGCCTCAATAGCTGATTGTCCCTATTAGTGTTATCAATAATTTTCTCTAGGTGACCATTCACCTTACTTATCCGATACTCTCTATCTTCATTGATCTCCAAGGCAATTTTGTCTTCAACGTCTAAGTCTTCATCTTGTAGGAATTTACAGGGTAAGTTCCTCAGAAAGAACACCAAAAGGACACCGCTCACAACCAGATCTCAAATCAATACACCAGTATTTTTGACGTGGTTAAAACCCTCAAAGAGGAAACAGTCCAACGGCCTGCGCAACGTGGGCTTACTACAGGCAATTTATAATCAAAGAATGAAAATTTACATAAGCTTTCTCTCATAGACGGATTACCCGAACAATGACCCTCCATGCGCTTTAAATAGAACTCATGGACCAATCGGGTGTCAAGCCACGGATCAAGTGTCGGTAATACCGAGGAGAGAGTGAACCATCAGATCACTACATATCGTGACCGTCGGATTGTAAGTTACAAAATGTACAACGGTAAAGAAACACACTTTACCTAACTCTATACCTAACTCTATACTAGACCAAGTTGAACTTAACTATTTTTCCTATGTGTCGGAATATCCTAACATCCCCCCTTAAGAACAACTTGGGATAGGATTGAAGGATTTACAAATATGAC
>APFE031307059.1:0-112020 GCA_000404065.3 Pinus taeda
GGCTTATTAAAAATGGCGTAATAGATAGGAATCATGAAACCGTTACAGATATGATACAAGTGCGCTTTATGAGATGACTTCCACATCTTACGATGGTAAATATGGATGGGGGAGGGGTCCTGTGCGGTCCACCTCCAACTGAGAATGGGAAATTCGGAATTAAAACACAAGGTATCCAAAATATAAGCGCTGTAGTAGAATGGAGGGATTATCCTCTCGCTAACTCTGGTCTTATTCCTATATTCTCTGACGGCAAGGGCAATCTTATCCGAAAGGATAGTGGCCCAATCCATAATCCAACTGTTGATTGCCGCCTCCATGAGGGGAACCATTTCGATAGTAAAAAATGGCGGGATCATGCAGACCCCATAATCTACACGTCATATAGCGGCATAGACAATATTGGTACCACCAAGAGTCGACTGATACTTACCGGAGATTTCTGCTTGTGCGTAGTGGATTTGCCTCCAATCTTGTGATAGGTTCAGACTCAATTTCTTCTCACTGCGACCTTCTCATAGAAATGCGGCTATTGGTAAACTTCTCTGGCATAGGCAAATGATTACATTTGCCTCAAATTCCTTGGCTTTGAAAGGACCCAAAAAATCCCTTCCATCGTTGCGCGAAAGTTCTGTCTGTGATAGGAATTTCTTCAATTGCCCATTTGATAACATCGGTGTATGGAAGCATTTGCTCTCTTGCCGCTATCCTATGTAGGAAGGAGTCGGCCAAGTCCTTGAGAGTGCACTCTAATTTTTTGGTAGAATCTGCGGTAGCTTCTTCTCCCACCTGCTCAGGCTTCTCGGCTTCTAGCAAATCATAAGTTCCTTGCCAAGTTGTTCTGGCAAGTCCTACGCACGTTGTATCTGATATCAAACCTTTCTTACTATTTACTATTAGTTGTGGCATGGATGGTGATTCAATAACACCTGCAACCTTCTTTTGCTTTTTACCCATTATGCTTGAATTGCTTGGTAAATCTGTAATCTGCACAGAAAGGTGGTTTTGGCGTAATACTGAGATAATAATGAAACTCGCAACTGAGAGTAAAATAGAAAGAAGAACGTCGATATACTTTGTCTTTATTAAAACAACGCGGATATGATCTATAGGCAGATCTGAGAGGATGGATTCATTAAGGGACCGTATAGGACCTGCCACCTTATAAATGCTCATTAGTGCAATATTTGCCTAAAGAACTTTTAAATCATGCAATGGGAGTACTGGCGGCCGAGCGGGAATGATTATGCCTTAATTGTCATTAACTCGGGCTTTCCAATCACTTTAACGGCTTTTCGTTGAGAACTGTGCCTTATCTTATCGGATCGGGAAGGGGTGTGAGGATAGTTTTAACAATGCTTTGAATGTTGCCGATTTCCGATCGCCGATATCGGATCGGGGAAAGGCCTATACGCATTAAGGATTCAACAGGGGAAACCACCGATCGCCGATCGCCGATATCGGATCGGGGAAAGGCCTATGAACAATTCTTGCGACACGAAGGGGACTGCCGATTGCCGATATCGCTGATAGCTTTATCGGGTCGGGGCTTTGCCGATGGGCACGATAGTGGTGCACAAGGGAATTACCGATTGCCGATGTCGCCGATAGCTTTATCGGGTCAGGGCTTTGCCGATGGGCGCGATAGTGGTGTACAAGGGAATTGCCAATTGCCGATTGTCGATATCGCCGATAGCTTGGTGCATCCTTTATGTTATTGCGATATGCGATCTTGCGATCGCTTTATCATAATAAATACATATTTGCTTTATTTCCATTGTTTAAAGGGATATTGCTTTTGAGGGAAAGTTTATAAAGCGCTCCTTGGATTTGTTTGACTTTTACAAAGTAAGAGCTATTGACATCAATTTTATTTTAAGAGGGACCCATTTCATATTTTAATGGTTTTGTAAATAAAAATTAATATGAAAAAGGGGGGTTGTTTGCAAGGCACAACACCAACATGGGCTTCAAGAGAGTCGGTTGGCTGACTTTAGCTTTCAATTGACCTACGAATATAGAATCGATAGAGGTTATGAGGCACTTCAGAGTCATCCACTGGCTATATGGTTTTACCAGATATTGTGAGTAAGTGTCCCAGTTTAACTTGCTGATCTGCTTAATTGACTCTGCCTTTTCCTCTGTCATCTGCTTCCACCTTGTTTGCAGCTATTGTGCCTTTGGGAGGAATCCTGGAGTGGTTTCTGATATTAAATTTGCTTTGTGCAGATTTTCGTTGATGCAGTCGATTACATTGTTTCCTCCATCGCCTGCTCTGCTTCCTTGAGCTGTGCATCCCATTTTGAAAATAATATTTCTTTATGAGACTCATCAATCCTGGGAAATTCCACTCTTTGTCCTTCCTCTGATTTCTTCCGATTCAAAAAGTCAGAAACTTTCTTAAAAACTGAATCATAATCAAGTCGTAAATCTACGACTTGATTTGTAATGTTAGTGCTTTTTCCGCAATGGGAATTCCATTGTGAGATCCTTCGGCAAAGCATTTCTTCCTGTTTTTAGAGTTGGCCATTGAGGGCAAGGGCTTCTGTGATGAATTCTTCAATTTTAGGGCCGTCCTTATGCAGTTCTATTGTGGCATATAACTATTGTTCTTTACTGGCCAGATTGTTCTGGTAATCCAACTGCATTTGCTGGAAGTCCTATTGTAGTTTTGCCAATTTCGTTCCTGCTTCTTGGCTAATACTAGCTTGCTGTAGCTGTTGTTCCAAAAATAGGATCTTATCCTCCTTTTCTTTTAATAGAATTTGAACTTTAGTTTCTTTATCAATTGTTGTAGAAGCATATGCCCTTGTGATCTGAGAGAGCCTAGTTAGGTTTTCTGATGGATCGGTTGTTGAGTCCTTCCACAGAAGATCTAGAGGTTTAGCCTCTGGAGAGAGCACGGCATCTATTTTTTTTTCTTCCTTTTTCTCCTGACAAAAACTTTATGTTGCGAGCTATAAAATACATCTAGACGAGGAATCTCCTCTATCCTTAGTACAATTTCGGACGACGGGGCAATAGGAATATGCTCTGTGTATTGAGTATTAATAACCTCTTCTATTATCATCCCCGTTGTTTTCTCTCCTAGGTTTGTCAGTGGCTCTGTGCTCTGTTCCTCAGTTTTGATTAATTCATTAAAATTTTCCCATTCCTTTTCTAGATCCACTACATGTGGCTTTGTTGGCTTTGTGAGGGGAGCAGGAGTCTCGGCCTGTTTCAGGGACAAAACCTGCTAATCAAGCTTCTCTGTGGACTAAGCTGTATCTTTGATTGACCCTTCACTTCTAATGTGTTCACTCTTTGACTGCTTATCAGATTTTTCAGCTAATTCCCTTTTGGACTTTGATTTAGACTTTTCTTCTCCTGAACTTCCACTTATGTTAATACTGGGAGTGGGCTCTCTTATTGGTTCAATGCACATTTTTTCCAATGGGACATTTTCCAAACTCTGTTCTCTGTAATGGTTAAACTCTTGAAGTTTTCCTTGGTCAAACTAAAATTGTGCCATATGTAGAATCTCTCTGAGAGTGCTCTTCTACTGAAAGACATCATTGAAGAGGTCATCTTCTTTAGTAAACATTTTTATTTTGACCATCATTGTAAAATTCTTTATAACATCAAAGGGATCATATTTCCTCCCTCAGAACTTTGGTAGCTGTAAACATAGTATACTATCAACCTCTTTAAATGCATGCCCCAAGTCAAATAATTCAAAAGCCCTGCAGACTATAGGGAATTGAGGCCAAATGGCCTTCTTAGAATTCATGAGTTCTCTGCTCATTCCCCCACCACCACAGGTCTAGTAAGCTATCTCTCGGGCCATCAGTTTGTCGGGGACATACAAAGGAAGTACGTGAGGTGAAGCAATGCTCCCAAACACCCTAATGTATGTGAAAAAATCTTCCTCGAACCACCTTCCCACAGGGAGAATGTCAATTTCAGCTTCTGGGAAGAATCTTGCGGCATCTTTGTCATATAGCATTTTATGAATAGGAAGCATCACTCCATGACAAATCTTGTAGAAATGTGGGATGAAATTGGATTCCCACAGTTCTTTGTGATAAACTTGAATAGGTAGAGGGTTCTTTACTGTCCATTTCCACCCCATGATGGGAAAATCATAGAGGAAACAAATGGCATCCATGACGTAGGTAGCTAAAAAGAATGGAGGGTAAATTTTTTGAGCAAAACATCTTTTAGTTCGATAATTTAAAATAGCAAAAGCTAAATTATCCAATAAAATTTGGGCCGCATCCAATAAAGGCAACCATTATGATGAAAACTTATTGATATCTAGCTTCCCAAATAGTCTACACAACATTGTAGCAACAAAACAATAGGGAGAAGAGAGGGAGCCAGTGGCATACATACCATTTTTATCCTTTTTTAATTGTTCCTCCTTCACGGACCAGCTCTTCATGTAGTCTACCAAATCCTTGTTCTCCTTGGTGAAATTTTCCAGAAACTATTTGTTATAACTGGCCTGGGGTTTTGGCAAGTGATACATATGCCTTAAATTACTTGGGGTAAATGACCCCATGGCCTCCTGGTTCCTTGTCTTGAATTCCCTATCAGATATATCAGTGTGGTCTATAATCCATTTTACCATATCCGTGTAAGGGAGTATCTTCGGTCTTACTGCAATACGGTGTAGAAATGAGCATGCAAGCTCTATTAGTGATGCTTCGGATGACCCATGTCCATCTGTCGTAACTGTAACCTTCATAACTCTCGGGTTTTCCACTTCTAACAGTTGGTACATGCCTTCCCAAGTAGATATCCCTACTTCCTTGGTACAAGTGGTGTCTGTAAATAATGGAGTCATCTCTGATTTTTCAAATGCGGGAGCTTTTCCTTTCTTTCCCATTATGCTCTGTGTGTTGTTCTGTGTACTTCTCTTGAAAATTGTAAGCAGAGAACAAAGAGATGATAAGGATAATGGTGAATAATGAACAACAATAAGGTGATGGGAAAGCTTTAATTTTTAAAATCATATCAAAGATATCACCTTACGCGAGATGGTCCTTTAAACCAGATCTGATTCATTTTTAATAAATACCATCAATGAACTGTTAAACTAACATTAATGCTCATAACTCTTGCATTGAACGATGGAAAGTACTATCATTGAGTTATGAGCCCTTTGCAATAAAGAGATTTTGTGATTTGCTTCGCAATATCGCAAAACCCATTATCTTTAACAACCATTTGTTTCATTGTGCAGTTGCGAGATGCGATTTGTGAGACGCTTATCGCATTTCACAAAATTTGGGTGATTTGTATTAAGTGGTGCTTCGGTCGATGAAATCTACGATATGCGATGAGTTTATAAGACTTTCGATCTCGCATTCTCGCATTCTCGCTTTTTCACATTTCAAATAGTTTCTTGTGTAAAAGATGCTTGCCATTACCCTTTTTGTGATGCGATGATATCATTAAAAAGCAGGTTTATTAAAGTTTTTCTTAGTACTCGAGACTTTCCGCTTACAAGGGTTTTCCTAGTTTTTTGTGGTTATATGGCACTTTTCATAAGGAGGCTCAATACTTGTAATGTTTTTAAGCGCATGAAGCATGAAAAGGTAGGAATTCATATTGTTGGGAGTTTTGCTTTGATATCATGTTTTATTGAAAATAAAAAAGGCAATCTTTAAGTGCTAAGTTTTTTAATTTTTTGGAAGGGTCCCCATTTATTAATGTTACTGCTAACACTAATAAAAGGGGGGTTGTTGATGGTCACAATAGAGAGGAATATTTATTTCAACACCAATGGATTTTATGTCATGCATAATTGATCTTACTTTTGATGCTAAGGAAGGAGGGTCATCATTTTTCAACTCAATATTGAAGAACTTGATCATCAATTGAACAACTTCAAGTTCAGATTGTGAGACATAAAATTACTTCAAATTCCTTAAGGATTCAAAGGAATTTGAAAGAGGAGAAATATGGAAACTTAACTCTTCATTCAGTGATGATGCAATCAAAGCGTAGGCCTTGTTGTTCTTGTTTTCGCAAATGACAAGCTTCTTATCTAAAGTGGGCTTTTCCGATGCATTGTATCCTTCTCCTTCACAAACCCCTTTCCACAACACATTGGAAATTAGGGCGTGTTTTATCTTCCGGGACAACTTGGGACATTTCTCTTTTCCATAGAGAACCACTCCCACAAAGGAAATTAGTGAATGCATCATAAAAAACTGATTGCTGCCAAAAATAATTATAGTAATTTCAAGTCTTTGTAATAAAAGTAATTGGTTGCCTTCAAAAAAATCTTCAACTAAGAATGTAGGCTCTCAATGTTCCTCCATAGACCACATAATTTCATGGCTATAAAAAAAATACCACATACCATATTCATATAAAAAATGTCCCATAAAACATATGATCTTAAAAAATATCAACATACTCTCTTTCCTTCGTACCATATACATATCTTATATACCATACACTCCTATGGTAATATGATACAATTCCAATGCATATATGAATCCACATTTTTAATATGACCATACGTCCTCTTAAAAAAAACTCAAATCATATATAAAATCGATCTTCTTAAATTGGTCTTCTTAAGCTTATCACATGAACACATTTAAAAGTATTAAAAACCTCAACACACAACATACCATTCAAACGTAGATGTGGAATCAGTCCACAACCCGGTTACCAGGAAGAGAGTCACAACACGCCCCAACTGAAGATACTTTCCATCTAGTTGTATGTTCTTTACAACTAACAAATCACTTCATAAAATCAGTCACTTAGTGAGGTAGGTTCAATTTCACACTCACAATTTGATATAGCTCTCAATAGTGATATAATATCTTCCATTTAGTCAGAAACTTGACTCAGAACCAAGGTGATTCTTCCCATGATAAGGATGTTTGTCCTTTGTTCTCTAAGAACCACATCTAGACTGTAGCAAATAGTTGCACTGATACAAGAGGGAGATTATATTTCCTTTAAGGGATAACTAGTGCCATTATAAACCAGAACTCAACCTTTTCTCTTTTCCGAAAATACGACCTCTATTCTCAAGATTCAACCAAAATTTTTTGAAGAGAACTCATTCTCTTTCCAGCCATGATTTATGGCTTGATTCTTCTACCAATTAACACAAATCAGGTAACATAGCATCGAAGTTCATTTCTCACAAATGGAACCATGAACAATATAGAAGAATAGCCATGGCGTTCAACGCATTTCAATGCATGACATTCAATGCATAGTCCAACATCCAACTTGCACAACAAAATAACAAGGAGAGTGTTAAATATTAAGTCAACAAAGACTTTAATAGATATAGAATATGGAAGGGAGTTACAAGAAGAATAAATCTAAATTTGGGAGCTGGCTCAGATACCATGCCAGACTAGGAGGTAACTCCATGAATTAAATTGCACTTTTCATTAAGATGGAACATGGATATATACATGGAGAGGGAGACTATTGGGTTTCATCTCCCAATGTCTCTTCATCTTCCAATTATTTTTATTTTTATATTTACAATATTTACATGGATTTACCTAATCCCAAAGATTAGTTAAATCCAAAATATTAGTAAAAATGTGAAATACATGAAAAAATGTGATTGCAATCAAATTGTTTCTTGTATTTCACATTTTTATTATAGTAGGGTCCATCTAAAGTATTCAACATGGGTACTCCTTCAATGAAAAATTAAATTATGCATCCAATGAGTTCTTCCCCTAGAAATTTGAGTAAACTCATATGGAGATAAGTTGAAAATACGAGTTGGAAAAGTTACTTATTTTATTTTAATTTTTATATCTTTACCCTTTTACTCCAAAAATGGTGAATCGTCCCCTATGGTTCACATCATCATATTGAATCTTATTGTTTCTTATAAAGTTGATTTTTGATGTACATTTCTTTTAGGCTCATTTTTTACCTCTGAATTTCTCTAATGAGTATGTATATATGAAAGATGGTATCCATATATGCATAACCTCTATATATGCACGTATATAGAAGTATGCATCTACAAAAGATGGTTTCCATATATATGCATAATATAATATATATATATATATATATATATATATATATAATATAAGTCAGAATTTGGCTTCCATATATGCGCAACATTTGTATAATAACATTTCTTAGAGAAGCCATGTCTTGTATATGCACGCTTCCATATCTATGTGCATGCATAAAAACTTGTGCATATATAGAAGTTGGCGAAATATATGGAAACCATATTTCGTATATGCACGTTTTCATATATATATATATATATATATAGATATAGATATAAGTTGTACATATGCAAATTCATTTACTATATACACAATATATACAAAAATCAAATATATACACAATATATACGGAAATAAAATATATACAAAATATGACTTCTATATATGCCCAACTTTTGTATATTTAGATATATATGAAATCACGCATTTACGGAAGATGGCCTCCATATATGCATAAATTCTATTTATAGACATAGATATGGAAGCCATCTTCTATATATGCACACTTGTAGATCTATGATATAGAAGATGCACATATACATTGGCCATATACTGAATTTGTGGATATAGGGAAGCTATCTTCCATATATGCACACTTCATATATATATATATATATAAACAAAATTTTCACATATACGAAATATAGTTTCTTTATATGTGTGGCTCTTGTATATGCACATATATATCAAAGCCATCTTCTGTATATTCACGCTTCCATATATATGAGTGTATATACAAAATTGGTGAATATATAGAAACTGACTTTTGTATATGCCTAGCTTCTACACACACACACACACACACATATATATGGAAGCGTTTATTTACAAAATATGGCTTCCATATATTTTCAACTTTTGTTTATGAACAACTTCTATACATTCACATAGATATGGAAGAGTGAATATATGGAAGATGAATTCCATATAAATATATATTATATATATATATATATATATATATATATAGAAGTTGCGCATATATATAAGTAATATTCCGTATATGCACAGTTCCATGCGTATGTTATAGAATATGTGCATATACAAAACCCATATACTGAAGTTGCGCATATACGGTATATGCATGTTTTGATATATATGTGCATATACAAGATTTGTACATATATAGAAGATGACCTATTTAAATGTGTGACTTTTATATATGCACATATGTATGGAAGTTTTCATATATGGAAGATGGCCTCCATATATGCACAACTTCATGTAGATAAGGAAGCATGCATATACAGAATATGGCTTCATATATGCACAACTTCTATATATGAAAATAGATATGGAATCAATCTTTTTTATATGCATGCTTCCATATCTATGTGCATATACAAAAGTTACACATATACATAATCCATATTTTGTATATATACAGAGACACACACACACACATATAAATGGAAGAGTCCATATATGGAAGATGGCTTCCATATATGACAAATTTTGTATATGCACATATATATGGAATCCATTTTCTATATATGCATACTTTCATATCTATGTGCATGTATAAAAGTTGTGCATATACAAAAGTAGTGAATATACGGAATCCATCTTATATATATGCATGCTTCCATATATGTGTGTGTGTGTGTGTATAAGTTTCTCATGTATATAATTTCACTTCTTTATATGCACAACTTTTGTATATACACACACACATGTATATATGGAAGTGTGCATATACGAAAGATGGATTCCATATATTTTCTACTTATGTATGTGCACAACTTCTACACATGCACATAAACATGGAAGTGTCCATATATCGAAGATGGCTTCCATATTTATGTGCATATACAAAAGCTACACATATTCAAAAGTAATCATTCGTATATGCACACTTGCATATATTGATGCACATATATAGAATATGCACATATACGGAAGTCATCATCTATATATCCACAACTTTTGGATATGCAAATTGATATGGAAGAATTTATATATGTAAGATGGATTCCATAACTATGTGCATGTATAGAAGTTGTGTATATACAAAAATGACCATCTATAAATGTTCAACTTCTGTATATACACATAGATATGGAAGTGTTCACATACAAAAGATGGCTTCCATATATATGTGCATATATAGATTTTGTTGACATACGGATGCGTGCATATACAGATTTTGTTGACGTACGGATGCATGCATATACATAAGATCACTTTTGTATATTCGAAACTTCTGTATATGCACAACTTCTATACATGCACATAGATATGGAAGCATGAATATATGGAAGCATAAATATATTCCCAAACTCCTTTAGAAGCTTATATAATTTCAAAAATCAAGTTTAATGGTGAGAGTGACATTTCTACATTAGAAAATCTTTCTCAATTTCTTAAAGTTTGTATCTCAAATAATTTGTCTGATGAGGTGGTAATATGTAGAATTTTCACTCTTAACTTTGAAATTTGCCTCAAATCTTAGTCTGAAACTTTACCTCTCCATCTATCTATTTAATTCAACAATTCATGGATGAGTTTCTATTTTCTTTTGAGGCATATAGTTACCAGAAAGTTTTTGAAAATATAAACAAGCTCATAATGAAAATAGTTAAACCAGTGAATGATTTTATATGTGTATTTAATAACATTTTTTATACTTTTCCTGAGAGATATGTGGATTAGAATTATTTGCAAGAAAGGTGTGCAAAATTGGTTCGCCTCTCTCTGGAGAAATTTGACTCATATCTTATTATTGATGGCTCTAACAATCCAAAATCTACAAGCCAACAAGATTTTATGCCAACTTATGTTTCTTGTTCTGATGAAACTCAAAAATAATATCAGGCCTTTAAAGAGGATATGGTTCCCCTACCTCCTCTCATCCTCCACTACCTTCGTTTCCAAATGAATTAATAGACTATTGTACAAACATTGAAATTGGAACCTCAACAAAATTCTATTGGCTTTTATGAATTCAGATTCTAACTTCAAGCTCATGTCCATGGTGCCTACACCCCTATACCATAGGATTCCTAGATGATCTAGTATAGGGTGAAAATGTGAATCAGAGTATTGACTTTTCCTTGTTTTTTTACATTTTTGTTTTTCAGGTATCTGTCAACATTTTCATAGTTAGCGGTCTTTTTTCTTTTAAAAAAATCGATATAAAAGTATAGTATTACACACAGTGCGTACTATTTTTCATCATATTTTCTATTAGTATTTGTTCTTTGAATACTTATTAACCATAAAACCCCGATTCCAAAAAGTATTTCCCATTTCACATTTTTACCCTATAGTCCCTAGAGAAAATTAATATAAAAAGAAAAATTCTACCAAATCAATCCCTAGCGTGAGTCTTGATACTTTAGCAGCTGCCATGTCGAAACTTCAAGAATAAATTGAAACTTTCCACTTGATTCCCTTTCCATGTCATTTCTTCCATGTCACTACCACGTCATCTCTTCCATGTCACTTCTACCTAATATTCCAATTCAACACATTTCAATGTGTTATTCTCTGCTACTTCTATGTGGCATCTACTAACCATCCATTTGGCCACCTAAAAGTGCAAAAGATGAGTGTCAAGTGTCATCAACTTTGGCTGACACAATTACATCCTCTCCCACCTGGAGCACCTACCATGCCATCTATATCACCATGTCTATTGGGGTCTACATATTGGCTAAGGAAAGGGAATCTATATCTGACAGTTTTCTTAAGCATTTCCCTATTGCACTTATATAGGTTCACATGCCTAAATATAAAAAAACTTATCTAGATGTATCCTATATCTAAGTGTTAAGCCAATGTGTGGCACAACAAAGGGATTGATGCCTAGACACCTCAGTGCATCCCAAGATGGTATGGATTCAACTATAAGATGGAATTTTAAGCAGTTAGAATCATGCTTTGGATTGTTCTCTTCGACGTCATTTTTCTCTTCATTCCTTTGGAATTAGAAAGACCATTGGAAAAGTATTGGAAAGGGCTACTCAAACATACAACTTTCATTCTCATTTGGATTAGGGAGATAAAGAATAAATTCCTTCATATGTTATCCAAACTGAAACTTTGTCAACATGTTATTCACAATGACAACACACATTCAATAATCTCCCATGTTATTGGAATTTGACATCAAGGACACTACAGTTGACATAAATGACACCATATGTGCAACATAAAGAAGCTTGCAAACCTATCTATAGATATTATAAAAGAAAGGATGTCTTATGTTTCCTCCTACAAATGGCTAGACAAAATGCAGGGATGCATCCTCCTCTTAGAGACCCATATGGGTATCAAGGAGCATCCCATTAACATTTTTAAGGAGACATCAAAAGTCATGGATTTCAACCAAGTCTCATTTTATATTTGCATTAGTCTCTCATTTTATAGAAATGGCAACATCTTTGCATAAACCTGGAAAACGTATTTATATGTTAGTGGTCACTATTTTAAATTTGAAATGCCTAGATTCCTCATGGGCAATATTAGGATTTATAGATAGTATGAATCAATCTAAGACTTTCTAGTTCTCTAGTATTATCTTCAAATATTTTTGTGATAACTGTTAAGATAATTAGCAATGGTGTTCTCGGTAAAAATCAGTAGCTTTGTATATTTGACATTTTGATTAATAGAAACTTCTATATTTGAAAAAAATTAATATTTGAACATTTCGTAATTATTTAAAGATTTGAATTGTATTTGATGATACACACACACACACACACACACACACACACACACACTAGAATTAGAATATATATTTGTATTGAAATCTGTGCTGGGTTTGCAACATTTTCACTTGGAGATACTTGGTTATGCATTTAGTATTACTTCCGTATCCATGTAATCTACCAACTCTATAACATTTTCAACAAATACTTGATGTTATACTCGGAAAAAAAGGTATTTTTATAGGTATATACCTTGCTAAACTTTCAACCCAAAAGAGAATTTTTGCAATTCATAGATCACTTTAAATGCTAAGTTTGTTATGTATATGAGCCTGCTCACTTCTTGAGTAGTCTCATTCCGGTCATGACCATGTATAAGGAGCACTAGAGTTGGAAGAATCATTCTAAAATGTTGGGTTGTGTTATATTCTTTCCACGACTAGCCCACGTAGTTAACCGGGGGGTTAGAGGGGGAGTGGAGCAACTCCTTCGTTGCACTGATTGTGTAGCGGGGGGTCACAGGGGGTTTGAGGTGTACTGATAACCCCACTTTATGGGTCCGGGGCAGTTCCCCAGAAAATTTTGGTTTTGGACCCTGTGTTAGGTTGTGTGGACCCACCTATGGTTTTGTGCATGATTTTCGCACATGTTTTTTGGACACGATGGTTTTCGGTCCATGGTTTTGGATGTGATGGTTTTTGGTCCATGGTATTGGATGCTTCAGCATGTATAAATATTTATTGTAACATTGAAAGGAAAATAATGAAAAATCAAGTTGGTAGTCCCGATTTTGGGATCCAGGGGAAAATCTCTGTGTATATGTGTTTTATGTATTATGCTCTCGCATTGTTTATTTTCTGTGTTTTAGAATTCGTATGCAGGTAATTTCTGTACGGGGTAAAACCTACATAGAAATCCTCCAGGCTATTCACCTGTGTCTTGAGATCCTTGATTTCTTATTTTACTCCCTCATTTTTCAACGACATCACTTCCAACTCGTTATCCTATTTAACCAATTTTTCTTCCAACTTTTGTTTCTTTTCCATGAGAAATGCTGCAATAGTCATATTCTCATTGCACTTCAGGTTCAAAGTGAGAAAATCAAGTTGAAGAGTTCCCATTCACTCAGTTATCTAGTTTATCATATTCATTAATTTATCATGCATTGTTCCCCTATTGTTGAAATTATTCCACTTCCTATTTCCACTCTAGTATTCAGTTGTGCCTTTGTATACACACCACACGTATTGAAGTTTTATTTATCCTTCGGTTTGTAACCAATACTAGTTTCCACCTTCCCTAATTATCTACCCACCATTCTTCATTGATTATACTATGAGATAGATAGAATCAACAACTCTAACCAAGCATATATAGTAATAGTTATTCCCAACACACCACCTTCGTCACTCTTCTTTGTCGATCACATTTTTACTTCCCTCAACACTAATTCTTCCACACCTTTCAATGCAAGCTTGATGAGGATAAGAAGTAGTTGGTATCTTCATTGATCGAGAGGATGGCTTCCATATGACATGCCAAAGAACATATAATTCAAACATATATTGATAACCCTATTTCTATTTCCAAACCGATTTAAAATTTGTAGAGGAAAATGGACTAAGAAAAGCTTTCCATTCAGGGAGACGTTTGTTTGAGAGAGGGGATGTTCCTTCCCATTATGTCAAGGTTCTCTATGTAGAGACAAATACCAATTCAACCCATCCTAGAGTTAGAAAATACACCATTCTATAATACTTTTTCATAGCGGGTGCTCTTTTCCAATTCAAGTTTGGGTCAAATGGGAAACAATTTGGTCTCTTTACAAAAGGTCTTGGTTCCAAGGAAACAAGTTGGTCATCAACATATGTTCCTCTCAGTTGCCTCATACTCCCCCTTAATTCATTGCACTTATGTGCGAAGAGATGTGGCATCCTCCTTCCATTAGTTCCACACTTGTGGGTCATGCCCTTCGCATCTTCTTTCATAATGAGACCATCACCCAACTTGACATAGAGCCAAAAGAATTGGGTTTGATCTATAGTGTGCTCAGTACAAAGTGTAAATTATTTTTGTGCCATATCTTCTGAGGTTCTTTATGAGATCAAATGTGATGACTTGGTGCTATATTTTCTGTTAATTGCATGATTATCCTCTTGAGGAGAGGCCATGTTGCAATCAGGTAATCAATTTATTTTCTAATACATTTCTTCCTATGGTTATAACTTACATGATTTGTCTATTTTTTTAAATGCATAGTTTTGAGTCTTACGGTATTTGGGTGAACATGATTTGTTCATTTATGATCAGGTTGTGCAATCCTAGGATGCACGCTTCATTATCATATTTACTTGCCTCCTTATTATGCTCATGAAGCACATAGAAATATGATATTGAGGCTATCTCTTCCACTATCTGCCAAATTTGATTCATGAGATTTTCCAATGCTTTATCTTTTGGAGAAGTTCTTCTCACCAAGTTTTGAATGAGGAGGAGAGATTTCCCAAGCACTTTGAAAGAGAACTTGATATTCTTTGGCAATATGAATCCCCTAAAGAAGGGAATTAGCTTCAACTACATTGTTTTACATACATTCAAGGCCCCATGTATATGTTGGTACTTTTGCTTCTTCAAGGTCATATAACATTTCCCTTCCCCTCCTAGTGCTCCTTAAATATTTATATTTAAATTAAATTAAATAACACATTTTTTTAGAATTTAAAATAAATAAATAAATTTGTTTGAAATTTGAATTTGTTAAAATTTTGAACAAATTAAATCATTTATTCATTAACTCGACTTCATAATTATAAAATCGTAAATATTTTTCTCCAATATATTTAAATAAATTAATATTTTCTTGAGAATGTAATTTAATATTAAAAATTTATTATTATTATTATATATATTTATAATAATTTGGTTATCTATTACCCAATTTGTGTGTCATCCTTAATCTCTCTTATCTTTTATCTTTATCTTTATAATAATTATTAGAGTCAATGTCTAGTAAAATTGTAGTATCATATAAACTTGTTATAAATATAGATGAAATTTTGATGTTTTATATAATTTAATGAAAAAATACTTTATCAAACTTTCATGTTATATGATGCTTAAGGTTTATCATTATTTATCGTGACAATTGTTTAGACCATATATAAAGAGACACCTCAAACTTTATTGGTTACTTTTGGATCTCACAACTTAACCAAACTTATGCTTTTACCATAGCCATATTCATCCACCATATGATGAAAATAATCGATTTTACAATCATAATCGTGAAGTGCCAATTTAAGAGGCATCTGAAGAGGGTGATGCGTGAAAAAGCCTGACAACCTCTCTATGAGACAACCTTTGTACTAAAACACTTAGCCCTCAACTCGTCGTCTTCGATGAATTGTATCAATGTAAAAACAAAGATCAGACTAGGTGACAAAACAATAATTTTACTGGCATGAAAAAACTACAGGTGAGTTATCATCTAGTTCCCATGATATTTGGGAGTATTTCATGGTCTGGGATTAATTTAGGAGCTCTTTTGTAGATTCTTTGTCAACAATGCATACCATTCCATTTGGGGCATGGAGATAGTAGGGACCATCACCTATTTTATTCTACTAGTGAGCAAAACATCAATGAGGCTGAGAACCCACATGTCTATCAGAGCCTCCCATTGATGCCTAGAAATAAAATCCTCTCTTCAATTCACCACCTAACATGTGACTCTGAATTTCTTTCCCATTTCATTTAGAATGAGATGCAGCATATTCTCTTGAGAAAAAGTCACCACATAGACCAAGAAATGGTCCTCAGCAAGCAACTTCTTGGTTTTATGAAACCAGACAAGATTGAAATTGACCTTTCTCTGAATGTAGAGAAAAAATGTTGTTATCAAAGGAGATATTCAAACAAAAAGATCATGCTCTTATGGAAATATTGTAGTGTAACTTATTCAAGAAAAACACATAGCAACATGCAGGTTACATTCATGTTCACAGGTTTCGGAGGTGGAATCAACAACAACATTAGCTTAGAAAATGCATCTTCCCAGAACAACGAATCAACATCAATTCCTACCTATATTCAAATTCAGATTGAATACTCAAATTAAAACACATTGTCGTCACCTCCGTATTGCCAGGAATCTACTCCCACTTAAATTCAAAATTCGGACACCCTGTATTCATGAGTCAAGATACCGAAGTGCATTTCTTGCTTTAATTACACTAAATGGTGTAGCCTCCAGAAGTTGGAGTCATAGAGCTGCTGAAAAAGGTATGGAATGTATGACTATGCATACTCTAATATGTCATGGTGCCATGCACTAAGCCACCAATGATTGGCTTAGTGCATGGACCTAAATATTTTCCATGAATCTCTATCATTATCTAAAGGAAGGTCAAGACATCAATCTACTTTGCATTGGACTAGAGAAGACCTTCTTCATGCCTTGAACGAAATCACTCCTATTTATTAAATAGGACCGATACAAAATAATATGTTTGGTATAGGTTTTGATCATAGATTTTTCCTCTAGTTTATTGCAAGGTGGTTAAAACAAAATTTGATGATAAAGAGTGGTGCTTTCAAAGGTCATTCCATGTGAATTTTAAGGAGGACCATGTCTGATAGGCCTATAATATCAATTACATGCATCTTCATCTTGAAAAGTATTTTAAGAAGGGACCAGCCTATGTAGATTCCAATTGCAGATAGTATTAAGGAACATAGTTTATTGATTTTGGAAGCATTCAATGGAAGTATACAATAAAAGAGTATGATATTTTAGAGTAAAGAAAGGTGTTTGTTTTCTTTGATGAGTGAGGCCTTGGTTAACTATGTGCCGATACAATAGATGCACTTGTTTTAGTACATTTTTTTTTTTTTTTTTAATACCATTAGTTTCTTCATAGTGAGAACCACTAATTAGGTATAGTTAGTGCCAACAATATGGCTAAAAACCATGCTATAGTTTTTGAAATGTTCAATTTGGGCTGCAACTGGAAAATGACCTCTCGTGTTTTATTCTTGTTAAGTTCTATTTGATTAACTTCATATTGAAGCAAGTTCTGATTAAGTTCTATTTTGTTAACTTTAGATTGAAGAAAGCTCTAAATACATGATTTAGGCATATGGTGTTTCAGGATAACTATGACAATGACACAGAATACCATTACTCTCTTCATCAAATATTTGATAAATTTCATATAAAAGGTAAAATTTATTTCTGCCCATGAAATGATAATATCACTTGCCATTTATTGACAATAATATTTATTAGGAAAACTTCGATGTTCCTCTTGTGATCCATTTAATTCTCTATCTAATTTTTAAAACATGTTTGATTTACTTTTACATCAGACTACCATGCTTGGGATGATTTAATTGTAGAGAAGGTGTAGGAGTTGATATTCACAGAGGAACTCAAAGTGGATGATATTAGCAAAATTTAATCACATAGAATCCAAACAAAATTCATTGTGTTTGCTTAAAGGGATAAAATTTTAAAAATGATTCTAGCATTTAGGGGATGCATATCATTTTGGAACTCAGTTACCTGTGTTTATTGAATGTGTTAGCATAAAATAATTGGTTAAAAATTAAATGATCATCTTTTAATACCATGAACGTATTAACCTAGCCAGATTGAAAGCCCCAAAGCCTTATTGTTTTCTTATTTTTTCCAAACCCATTAATGGAAGATGCCTTTGACTTTTTCAACCAAACTTTCTGTGAGGCTTGGTTCTCTAGGTTAGATTGCCAAATTTTACATTAAATTGGTAACAAAAAGAGATATGTTGGTTAACATTATGGAATTTATAACTTTCCTTTTAATTTAATTGAATTTTTTGCCTTTATTTTTGTTGGTGAGATGGCTTGACAAGTTGGCTAAGAAATTTTATCTTTTGTTTATTTAAACCATATCTTCTTTAGTCATATACCCATTTTTCTTAAAACTGGAACCTCTTTGGGATAAACAAAAAATAAGTTTTAGATGTAAAAGTAGCCTCTCGAAAGGCCCCTTTTTTTCATTTGTTGTTGATAAAAAAAGGCTAATTAGAAAATCAAAGCTGTTCATGTGTAAAGTGAAATCAATCATACTTGTTAGTCTATGAAAATTTCGTAAACAAATGTTTAGAGATCATTTTTGTAAATAATATGTTAATGATATAATGCATGTAGAGATTCTTATTTTAAGTAGTCGTGGGCATTGTAATAACAAAAATCAATGTAATAAAAGGATTAAGACTTTGTAAGGAAATGAGGATGAAAAATTCCAACATACCTCTTCTTTCCTTGTCCCCATTCCAACTATGAATCGATTGGAATGACCCTGCCATAGTAAATGGACTCAAAAGGTTCCATAGATGGTATGATACAATATGAAACTAATCCAATAAGAAGAAACTTGTTTGTTATAATATAAAACTAATCCCTAAAAGTTTGCTTCAAGCATTCAACTAGGCTAGTAGGTCACAAGCAGACCTAAATATATCCTTACAAATGATAAATCATAATAAAAATGACACTATTACTCCACAAATGTGGGAGCACGAGCTCCCCAACATGACGCCATCCTCCAAAATGGCCACCTCCATCAAGTGAGTGACAAAGTGTATCCAAGAGTGCTCCTCGCTCCAAGCGACATCATCAAAATGAAAACATACATCTCCAAGTAACATCTCCTCTAGTTAGATGCCATCATCAAGAAGGCTCGCATGTTATAAGTCCTATCATGATTTTAGAGTTATGGAGATTTTATTGTGAGTGTTCCATGCAATTTAAAACCAATATTTAGGATTTAGAAAGTCATTTGTGTGGTATGATCATTTTGTTATTAACGTAACTATGTTATTGAATGGTAACTTTTTAATAAAATCTTTATTGGTGAAGGGCTAATTTATTATCAAAACACCACTCTTGAAAAGTAAAATTTTAAACATAACTTTCCTTGACAGGAAGTATAAATAGCCAAAATGTTGAAAAAAATTATCTCACGAGTAAAGAGGGATCTAAATTACCACCCTAATCAGGTCTTATGTGTTGTTATGGCTTGCACTTGAGTTGGCATGAAGTGTAACTTAGAAATTAACTTATAAATTACTTATTATTAACAAAATGAGTGGAAAAGGTATTTTAAATGTAGAGATTATATTAGTCTATTTTTTTCTATTAGGAGGAACCCTTGGTCTCCACTAGAAAAGTAATGGTAGAAGGTATTTTAAATGTATATATTTTATTAATCTTTCATAAAATCTAGTGGAAATAATTATGAAATAATTTTTTAAAAATATGATATGGTTGTAATGTTTATACATAAAAATTATAGAGATTTTATTAATTTTATAAAAGGAAGTGAGAATAATTATGAAATGATTTTTTCAAAATATTATATGGTTGTAATCTTTATATATTAAAATTTAAGAAGAAATGATATAGCTCTAACTTCTTATCCAAGAGACCATCTAGAATAACAAAAGAGCAACACGAGATTCAAGCTCTCTGATTGTTCCCACCTCAACGAATGTGGTTAAATCATTCTCCTTGGAAGAGTATGACTTAGATCATGATCAAGTAGATTGAAAAATTGTTGGGAACTGCCAAAAAAGTTTATCTTCATTTAAAGAATTGGCTACAAGGTAATTTAAACAACAAAACCAAAGCCTAAGTGCTAATTGACCACCACCTATCAAAATTATACCTTTCCCAATGTATTAAATTCTTGTGCAAGAGTGAAGGTCAATACAACAATATTCATAAGCATGTAGCGATTAAATCAATATTTCTCATCATCATGTCGCTCACAAATAATTTTACCATGCGAGTAGAATTGAACTTGGGTAGGAAAGATAAAAACTAGTTTGTCTAGCCACCTGAGACAACCCCATTCAAAACAAAGTGTCTTTTTCTTGTTCTAACATCTGAGCATTTTGAAAACATATTTGGACTAGTTACTTATAGAATTATAACATGGATTGCAACAACATATTTTAATTTTTGAACTACTAAAATCAAAGTCCTCGGAAAATATGTTGTATAAGTTTGAATTTGAGCCTTTCCCTTGAATCGTTTGGTAATGGAAAGATCAAAGATGGAAAAACCTATTGCCATATTGGAATCATCCTAAGAGATTGAAATGATATCTTTCCTCATGATTCAATTGAATTTGATATAATTCCTTTCCAAGTAGTTTTTACTTTAATTTTATTTTTACAATGGTACTTGTCAGTTACTTTCTCTACATATGAGTAACCCCATCCTCTCTCGATAACCACATGGATCTACACTAGTCTGGTTATATGTGTATCTTTGTCATCTCAAAGAGTAGTGACAAGGTCATCAATGTTGTGTTGTCAATTGGACTTATGTGATAAGATTCCCAGTGCCTCAAGAGTCTAGAATGGAACCACTAATCATTTCTCCATGCTTTTTATATTTCATGTATGAGTACAAGGCTTTCGGAACACCATTAATAATTAGAAACCATAAAAGAGAAATGCAATTATCTAGGTCAATTGATTATGACATTGTTATTTTCAACACAAAGGAGACTTGATATTCAAATGAACCAAATGAATTATCTCTAATCACAATATTTAATCTCTAACCATGATATTTCCTACAATTTATTAAAAAAAATCTAACTTAAGTTTATGTGCATTTTTAGTAGAATCATTGTATTGTTATATAAACATCATTTGACAAACATAATATACTCCATCATAATTAATTATTTTATTATTACTATTCTTCTTATTTCTCTGGTACAAACTAAATTCTTGTATTGAGATCAGGTTCAAATTGATACAACGCATGAGGCTATTGTGTTCTTCTGCGTTTCTCGCAATCGATATGAGTTTCAATGTTACCTTGCGTCAATGGGAACACGAGACGACATGATTTAGAAATGGTAACTACAAACCTAGAATGGAAAATAACTTCACCCCATAATGAATATTTCAATTTCACATGAAGGAAGACATTAATAGGTCTGATCATTATCAAAATTCCATGAATATTGTAAAATAGAAAAAAGAAGCAAGTCAAAATCATAATAATGGAAACCCTTTAGTCTTTTTTCACATCTAATAGTCTAACATCCCAGTAGAACCATTATTGAATGCATTTCATGCATTTGATCGAAGTGTTTGATAATTGAAGCAAGATGTCGATGGATCTTATTTGTGGATGCAGTTACTTTGTTGGTAATACTAAGGACTTTGTCCTCTAAAATATGATGTTGAATGGTTTTTTTTAAATATGGTGGGAAAAATAATCACAATTCAACTCAACCAGAAAATTTATCATAATCTAGCTCACTTGCCAATGTTAGAAGTTAATCTTTAGTTTATTTACATAGTTATATAGGTGATTAGTTGTTTACTTAGGTGATTAGTTATTGATTTAGTTGTGATCGTTAGTCGATTTGTGGATTTTTGGATTTGTAACTATCAAACACAAGTATATATTGGTCTCTAATAAAGCACTTGGTGGATGGTTGGTTTTCATTATGTGTATTTTGTTTCTTTATCCATATTTGTCATCGTATCATAGCAAGGTTGATCCAAATATGGATCAAAGCCTTTGTATTGTTTCACGTTCGTTGTTTCTTATTCTTTTTTGTAGGTTTCAAAACCTGTATAGAAATTCCCGCAAATGAATTCTTAAAAATAGAAAATATACAATGGCGAGAGCGTAAAACATAAAATAGATAAATACAAGTATTCACCCTTAGATCCCAAAACCAGGACTACTAGATTGATTTTTCATTATATTCCTTTCAATTTTACAATACATTTATACACATGTCAAAGCATCCATAAACCCCAATCCATTAACCCTGGATTAGAACATAACCATAATTCGCTTGACCAAATCTACAAAATACCATGGGCAGAAAACCAGCGTGCCCAAAACCATGTGTGAAATCCATGCACAAAACCATAGTAGGTCCACCCACCTAATATAGGGTCCAAAAAAAATTCTCCTCATTCTACCCTAGACCTTGTTTAGGGGGGATGCCACCCCCCCCTGACTTGGTGCAATGAACGAGGACCTAGACGCCCCCCCTTCTAACCCCGCAGCTTCACACCTAGGGATAGATGTGGAAAGAATATAACACACAACCAACATTTTTTTGACTGTGTGGAAGATTATTGGATCTTGGACCCAAAAAAAACTTTTGGACATAGTGATTGGTTCGTTAACTCTCCGTGAATCCTTTGAACTACTAATTGGTGTGAGCAGTTTCGAGTGGTGTGAAACACAATGACTAACAAATTTTTTCGTAAGAAATACCATTTGATATGTTTCGTTGCTATATCCATATTTTTCATCCAAACCAACAATGTGACAACCATCCCTAGCTTATATTCGCTATTTTTTACAATTGTTATTCAAGGAAAACCATCCATGCCACTTGGAGTTACTTGTTGGTGGTCTTTAAGGGGAAGATTTTCACTCTGGTTAGATGTCTCCGGAACTTGGGTCATTATTCTCTTTTCTCTCTTGTCGTATGCCTCTGAGTTTTGGGAAATTAAAAATATATAAACACATGTTATTAATCATTAAACTTATTTAATTTACACATATATGTAATTATTTAAAAAAATATAAAAAATAAATATAGTCAAATTATATATAAAATAAATAAAAATATTTTATTTTGATATTAATTGAAAAAATAGCAAAAAACAAATATGTGATATATATTTTAATTATGCAACTAGTTGTTGATTAATATTTATTGGTACAATTATGATTAAATTAAAAACTAAAAAAATCTAATAAATTAGATTATAAAGTGAAATTTTGTATTCAATTATGAAAACCAAAATATATAACATAGATATTGAGTCATTGTTGTTGTAGATATAAATGTCAATAATACATATAATACATAGTAGATGTTAGAAAACTAGGTAAAAGAATCTCATAACTTCTTATTAGTCCCTGCCATAGGTAGTAGGGCCTATTGCAATCGATTTGTGTTGAAATTTGAGCCAATTTTAGAAAAAAAAAATTCTTTAACCAACCTTTCATAATGTGCCTTTCACTCAACCTATTAAACATTGAAACAATTCGTTGTTAACCAATCAAACAATCAAAGGTCTTATTTGGCCTTTTTCATGACCAATAGGTTCATAAGTTAGGTTTAAAATGCATATGAATAAAAATTCCTGCCATGCTTAACTAATGTTAGTGTTGTTATAGCATTAGTTAGCTAAAATTAAATGCTTGACACTGAGTTTCTCCTAGATCATTGGATCAGTAAGTGCACATTGATTTCTTTGGTGGAGGGAAACCTATATCGACAACATTAACGGATAGGATCCTAATTACACGTGGTTGTGTGAATGTTACGTGCTATTCTGAATAGACATCTATGGAAAATGAATTTTCCTATGGATTTGAATTCAATAATTTTGTTGCCTAATTTCTCGATAGTGAATTCTTGCTAGTCCAGTGAAGTTTATTGCTTATGGTTTCCAAACTTACATCCATAGGCTTCTTCTATTTATAGGTGGATTTATGATAGAAGCTCGATTACATACTGAAGGAACTATAGTCGAGACAAAACCAACCCATGAAGGAACGAATGAAGGAGAATAAGCGGTTGAGGCCCTATGAATTGATTTCTAGAGATTGTTGTTTGTATAAGAATGATCGGATTTAGGAAAGGTTGCCATGAACGAATGAGATAGATGGTTGGGTCCACGCTTGCTTGAAATGGAAGATATTCCCACCCTTCTAAGGGTGGTAGGGTTCAATGCTTGCTTCAACAAATATATGTTGTTTCATATAATCAAACCGCCTGTGCTTTGGATAGATGGAACAAGATCTGAGGTTATGAGGTCCATCAACAGAATTCTTATAGATGAATCTTGACGAGGGCAAGAATGATTCTTGCCTTTCTTGTTTAACATCCTCCAGGAGCATAGTTAGTATAGGAAAGGGTAGAGATAGTAGCAAAGGCAGGTGCAACAGTATGAATTTCAGTTTGATAGATGGCTTGTATTTTTATTAATTTTTTGCATAAGATATTAAATCTTTGTCAATCTTCTAAATGTTGCATTAATTTAAATTTATATGTTTAATTCTATGTTGCAATAATATTTTGTTGTTGTGATATTATACCCTACTCACAATGCACTTATTTATGGACTAAGGGTTCTCAAAACCTACTGGAGGTGTATCTTAGACGCTAAGAAAAGGGTCCACTTATGCTATAATTACCCTGATAAAACAATTTGCATAGTTTCAATCTGTTAATGTCCACTTGATATTTTGAATGATCCATTAAGTTGTATAGTCACGTCCACTCTCCTTTCTTTCAACAATATTAAAGTGCCAATAAGGAAAATGATGAATAATTCCATAAAAAATTATTAGTAGTCAGAATTTTGCACATCATGAATGCAAGATTCAAGATTTATTCCCTTTGAATTTGTCGAATATATTTGGTAGTACTTAAATATCTTCATTATTTTATGCAGTTGGTTGTGCAAGAGTGGCAAGTCTCTGCAGGTTCATAATCTGTATTGATCCATAAAAATTAGTGGATATTCCATTGGACATTTCATCTCAACAACTCTAATAATAAAGCATTAAAATGCGGAAGTTATAAATATTACTGTATTATTAAACTTCTAGATTTGTAAATTTAACTATAACTAGTGCATGCATGCGAATGGAAATTATGAAAAAAATTAGAGAATGAAAAAAGTAATCTCACTCACATAGATAAGACACAAGATGTGCTCTAGGAACCCTTTCGGGAGGAAACCCAACTCGGAGGTGATGTCGCTTTGCTCTCTTTATCTATTTGGAAATATGGCTATAGGTAAAAATAAGTAATGCTTATGGACTATGGGCTACTATAGTGCATAGATACTCTCTGTATGCTCTACCTCATAACTCTCTTTGTTATATTTTCTCATCTATGGAAATAAATTCTCTTGAAAGAATGGAATGCCTCTTCCTCCTAGTGGCCCGGTGTCCGATAGCCTACTAGTGGTTAAGTTTGACTACATCAACTCTTAACTAGGGTTACAATATAGAACCTTCTAGAGTATTTTGCATAAAAAAACACGTGGCTATCCCATTTTCCTTGAATAATGGGGGTTTACATGACATCCTCCTGAACTATAGGTGTGAAAATAGGAAGGTCAACTTTTGGGTGGCATAACTTTTGTATACAGACTCTGGTTGACATGATTCTTGTGTCGTTGGAAATATATTTGTGTGTAGAATAGCATGAAAAGGTATCACATTTAAACGAAAAATTTTTACCCCCCAAAAATGTCATTTGATGCATGAAAATGCTCCCGAAAGGTTTCAGACCTCGTTTTGCCAAACTGGGTTCTACGAGCAGAGATAGTCCCATGAGATAATTCCTCCACTTTTTCCACTCATAATGCATCAAGATAGATGAAAAATAATATGATGATCCAATCTAGGTCACACGTCCCCATTTTGTTAGGTGTTTGGTCCCCAAAAGATTTTATTGAATGAGGTGAGGAAATATTTCCTCCACCTTCTCTCTGGTGTACCATTTAGCTTTGTCTGGAAGTTGTCCCTTCAACCCAATATGCCAAAGGTCATGTTTCCCATGTCCTTTTGTTGTGGATGTCATCTATAAAACTATGTCTTATGTCAACTCTTCCTGAGCGTCTGGTGCCAAATCCTCCATAGAAGGTAGGACATGTTCGTCTTCCCCATCTAGCATGGAAATATCATAGAGTTTCAAATTATCCACATCCATAACTGAGTAAATGTGCATATACAGTTCTAAACTACATCTATAAGCATTATCACCCACATTTTCCATTATCTCAAAGGGATCATACCTCAAATCCTTGATTTTCTTACAAGTCCCCTGCAACCTCTCGTTGTTCAACTGTAGCCATACTTTGTCTCCCACCTTGAAGATTTCTCTGTTCTGTGTTGATCAAATTTGATCTTATACTTCTCCTGCAACTTCTGTAGTCTTTCTTTTACCTATAGGTGGATCTTCCTGATCTTCCCTATAAAATTTTCACCCCACAAAGCATCTCCTGTAAGATACTCCCTCAATCCTCCTTGCTGCCCATATGTAATATCCAAAGGTGAAGGTGGAAAATATCCAAAAAAAGTTTCAAATGGGGACCTTCCTTTAGAAGTGTGGAATGCTCCATTGTAAGAATGTTGTATATATACCAGATTTTCATCCTAGGTATTCAGATGCTTTTGGTTGTATCCCCTTAGAATTTGCACTGAAGTCATGTTGACTACTTATTTCTTCTTCTCCCACAATGTAGTCCAGAATTCACTATGAAATATTGTTTCCCTATCTAAAATTATGCTCCTTGGCATCCAACCTATCCAAAGAAAAAGTTTGTTGCTTCTTGTGCACTGATGGTCCTTTTACGGGACATCAGAGCACACATCTTGGTGAACCTATAAACTACCACGAACAAATTTTCATGTCCCTTCCCAGTTGTCGGTAAACCTCCCATAAAGTCCATGGAAATTCTTTCCCAAGGATGAGTAGGCACAAGCAATTGATGATATGATCTTGTTTCATGTTTCTAGGCTTGTTAGTACAACAAAGCATGCATCCTATTATGAACCTAGCTACTTGCTCTTGCATCATGGGCCAATACGCATACCTTTGCAAGTTATCTATAGTCTTCCCTACTCAAAATTGACCTACAAACTTGGAGGTGTGAGCCTCTCTAATCATATACAATTGATCACCTTTAGGAACACATAACTTATCTAGCCTATAGAGTAACCCATCCTAGAGAGGGTAGTCAACAATGTTGTTGCCATCATGCACATGAATCTGACTCTGCAACTGATGATACACCTCCTTGAAGTCCTCAGCCTCTGAATATAACTCTCTATATGCATCATGGGTGAATGGATCCATGTGCATAACAGTCCCCAAAGTTGTGATCTTTGATGTGGGTTGTCTTGACAGCATGTTGACCAACTTGTTGGTGCTTCCCTTCTTATACTTGATCACCAAATGAAACTGATGTAAAAACCCCATCCACTTGTAATGTCTGCTTTGTTATAGCTTACGTTGGGTTTACAAATACTATAACAATTGGTGATATGTGTGGATTATTGTCTCTTTTCCAATTAGGTAGTGCTTCCACTTCTTCACAACTTGCGCCATGGCTTAGAGCTCCTTGTCATATGTAGGGTAGTAAAGAACTGCCCCATGAAATACTTCAGAATGGTAACATACTAGCCTTCCTCCCTACATCAAGACAACTCCCATAACATACCCACTCACATTTGTCTCCACTTCAAATGGTCGTTGTAATTTTGGTAATGCTAGAACTCGTGCTTGATTGATTTTCTTCTTTAGCTCCTCGAAAACCTTCTGCTGACCTTTTCCCCACTAGAAAATCTTTACACTTGCTTTTGTCATGTGGAGTGGTGCTACTGCCGTTGAAAATGAGGCTATGAATTTCCTTAGGTACTATGTTTCCCCAATGAAACTCATAGAAAATTTTAGGGGTGAATCTTACCCCAAGGGCGAAATGTAAGGGGTTTTATATTTTGGAGGGGAGAATTTTTTATGTTACACCCATTTTCTAGTTAGCCCAAAAATTATTTAAAAATAAATAATTATTACATTTTAGCCATGAAAAATAAGCTCGATAAACATTCCAAAGGCCAAATTCGCTTAGTTTGGAGGTTGTATTTTCTTGCAATCATACTAATTTCCTGGTTTGCAGGTCATATTTGGTTCCAATCACCCTAATTTCTTGGTTTGCGGGTCCTATTTGGTTGAAATTGACCTCTACCATTCCAGGAAATTAAGGGTATGGTTGAATTCGTTGGAGGATTTACCTGTATAAATTCTATAGTCCTCATTGTTGAGTTGCAGGTGTGTAAATTTTATAGTCCTCATTATTGAGTTGTGCGTGTGTAAATTCTGCAGTGTGGGTGTGTAAATTATATAATGTGAGTGTGTAAATTCATCAATCCTTTATCGAATACGCTCTTGATAATTGGTATTGTTTTTTAGGTAAGGTGGTTACTACTAGAAGCCCATGTATTTCTGAGTTTGTCCCTGGCCTATACCTATGAACGGTGAGTGTGTCATGTCTGAGGATCATGCCTTTCTTCTCCATTTTGTTTCATTAATGAAGGCCAAATCAATTACTTTCTTATGCTCATGAGGCAATATGTTATCTATTCACTAGCAACAATGAGCTGCAAGTGTGTCTAGTTGTCTTTCACTTTTTTACTCCTGACTGCCCGAAAAAAGAGAAAGAAGGAAGATCCTGGGAGATTTGTTGGGTAGATATCAAGGCATGCACGTCTTTGATTCAGAAACCACTTCACGATGGTTCTCTACTATCGGTATGTATTGCATTTTTTTTGCTTTGACTTATATGGGTCAGTATGATTGGGACTCTGTCTTTGCTTCCAAAACAGTTTGTAAATATAGATGGATATACAAGAGCTATATGATGCTCTATTTAGATAGGCTCAGTGGTTAATACTAACTACCAAATTGAGAGCTCCCTCACCGACCTTCAATACCCATCAATGTAAGTAATGATTATTTGGGCTTGGGATGGATGGAGTAATTGATTGGTTCGGTTCCTCATACGCAATCACTAAGTCAAAAGCTCCTATTGACCCAAGCCAATTTCTCTAGATCTAAAGCACAGTAGCTAATGAAGAGTTTATTTCAATTTTCAACATCTCTTGTGATGGTAATTCCTTTGAGAAACTGCCCTATTAGATGATTGATTCATTAAAGCCAGAAACTTGTAACTTACCCTTGACATGATTACTTTCACCATAGGAATATGGAGGGTCTACTGGGTTTTGTGAACAAAATATCCATTGTCTCGGAAATGAAATTGCATAAAAATGGATGCTTGCATGCATTAATGAGCGTGAAGGCTCCTAGGTGACCATGAATTCTAAATATAATTTGTATTTAGGTTTGATTTTCAAACCAATGGATGCAAAATTCGTATATGGGCGGAAATAGTTGTCTTGAATTACAATATCCTGTTATAGTGATCTCATTTTTCCATGGAATTTGATTGTTTCAAATGGGAGGAAATCTAGGCTTCCTTTCTTTTTGTGAATGGAAGGCCAATGCTAGGAATTGAAAGTTTTGAAATTTTGTATGTTGAAGAGATCAAGTGTGTCATATTTCTGCAAATAAACTATAAGAAAACACCTTGGACTTATATTGACAAATAAGTATGTATATTTCCTGACGTGAGTTGTTTGGATTTGATAATTCAACATAATTTCACAAATGGGTCTCATGATTTGATCATTTACTTGAATTGGTTAATTTTTTGTGCTTTCAATCATTTCAAGTTTTCCCATAGCCATTCGTAGAGCTATTTGATATTTGTCTTCTAGTGTTTATTCCATTAATTATTTATATGGATTATGACTTGTGAATCTTTCAAGGGATCAGGAGGCTTTTTTATTGCTTTTTAGGTTAGGATATTTGTTAAATAAATGGGTTCTAGTGAAGATTCAAGATTAATAGGTGCAGTGATAATCGTTGCTTCGCTTCCTATTGGACGGCAGCCGATAATTTTTTCATTGGAGAGACATTCTTCTAACTATTCACTGAGCTTAGAGGAATTCCATAATAATCTTAAGGAACATGGGAAGAATTTTAGATATTTGAATATGGATGAATTGAAGCAAGTGAATTTCTTACTATCAAAATTGGATGGAAAAGGTAACTTCTAGGATACTGGGGTGTGCACAAAAATATTTAAGTGAGATAGATAAATTTGGAACTACGGATGTATATTCAACTATTCCTATAGATATGAAAGGGATGGTAGGTGTCCAAGAGGAAAAATCAAATATCATTTATGAAAATAATCACAAAATTTTATTGATAAGCATTGCAGGTGGGATGGAGAAGCCATCAAAACTTCTTATTTGTAGCATGTGTATGTAATAGTGCACTGAAACACATTAAAACAAATAGATGTAAAAAAAATTGGTAATGACTCTTAGAAATGGTGGAAAAAAATGCATATCTAGTCGCAAATGACTATCCATGATGGGGAGACTAATGTTGTGTAAATTTATCCTATAATCCTCCTCAATATTTCAGGCTTATCTAACATGGACCCCCCTTGGTACATGTTGTAGCGGCTACAACCACCCTCCAAAATTTTTCCTTAGGTTCGATTTGGAGCCTCCCTACCAACCATCCTCAGCAGCATGTCTTTCACACCTATGTACATAAGCTTTAGTTGATTTTCAGTGTCTTTCCAGCCTGCACATGTTAGTTTTCTTTACTACCCTCGCGGTTTGTCGTTTCGGACTTAGACCATTTGCTAGATGATCCTTCCCTCTAGAAATCATGCAAATCTATTGGCTAGCCTACTAAGCTCTAGAATTGCATAGAGAAGTCAGAAAAGCCCCCCACAGAAAAGTGCGCAATCTAGACCAACATTGAGCCTCAGCCTAGAAATTGCGCAATTTTCGGAGACAGTCACCTGGTCATCCCAGAAATTGTCTAATCCCTCAAGGATACCCAGTGCTGCTCAGCCCAGAAACTACGCAAATCCCTCTCCCAAGCTTACAGGCTGTTGCATGTGTCTCCAAGTTGACCAGTTCCTTCCGAGACCCAGCAAACATGATTTGCATGCATGGGCTTTTTTTCCCGAAATAGCAAAAAGTAGCATGCAAAAAGCATCCCTAGATTTTAGGGAGTTATTTTTAGTAGTTGGAGGTTATATGCAAAGATCGTTTTAGAAACCTCTCACCAAGTTTCGTTTTTCCTATATTTGTGGCATGCATGTTATAATCTCGATTTCATCAAAGCTCATTCCTCACATTGATATTGTAGCTCGGACATCCCACATCACATCTAGGAGTCGTCGGCACATTTAGCTCAGCTTTTCAAGGTAAGTCTTCTTTCCATGTCTTGCTCTACATTTATGTTGCTTTTTGTGTTTTAGCTTGTGTGAGTGTTACCTGCCTGGTTTCAATGAGTGCTTGATGTTGTTTTCATGTATGTTACCTTATATAAGGACCATTTCAGTTTTTGTTTACATCTCACTGCTGATGGATGCATGATATTATTTTGCACTAACGGTTGTTGTCGCGGTGACCTGCTTCACATGCATGCATGCTTTCCCATTTTCTGAATCCTGCACTCACTATTTGCATGCACGATCATTCACTCTTGTTTACACTTGGCCTCATCATGCATTCAGACTTCTCATGTTTTCAGTCACCCATCAGTAGGTCTAGGTTTCCTTAGCCCAGACCTTGCCCTACTCGGCTAAGAATTGCACATTTCTAGAAGTGAATGCTCTACCTTCCCTCTAGAAATTACGGAAATCTAGCCAAGCATTGACCTCCAGACTTGCATTGCGTAATTCTGAGAGGCAGTGCCTTGCTATCCCCAGAAACTGTGCAATGCAGTTTGTTGGTTTGCATGTCACTGCTGACTGAAATTATGCGTTGTGTAGTTTCAATCCTTAGCAGGCTAGGCTGGACTATTCATTGTGTAGTTCCAAAAGTTAGTCAACCTCCTAAAAGCGTAGACTATGCCTTTTGCAATTTTGGCAGTCAGTCTCCTGACCTCGCCGCAGATATTATGCAATCTTCATAATTAGTCACATATGTATGTTGCAAGTCAGTCCTCAAGTTTGTTTTGGTTTTTGACTGATAGATTACTTGCCATGAGTGTTGCTATGTCCCCAGACATCACAGGTGTTCGTCTGCCTCTCAACATCACAAGTACAATGGTATTCAGGAGAGTAGAGTCAAAGGACACCATTAAGAGCGAAATTGAGGATGTAGTTGAGCAAGTTTCTATCAGCTTGCCTATCTATGAAGACATCAAGTTGTTCGTAGATAAGGATATCAAGGTGAAATGGCAGCAACATCACAACGAGCAACACCATCAGCAATAGTAGAAGGTATCACACCTACGTGCAATGAATGTAAGAGGAAGGTTGTTGACAGCGTAGAGGCAAAACAAAGCTGCAAGTTCAAAGAATATCCACTCGTGACAAAATAAGCTTTGGAAATTGAGGCTTTGAGGTGATGGAGCGATAAGAGGATCATGCGAAGGTAGAGAGAGAAATAGACTAGGAGTGGCAGGTGCCGAAGCGACAACTCAAGGAAAAATAGGAACTACACAGACGTGAGGAGTTGCAGCGAGAACAGGTACAGTAAGGGGTGCAACATTCATAGACTGATGAAATTGCACCCATATAGGTTATATATCCATCCCAACAGTTGGTACGAAGTAGGCAGGGTGAGCAGTGTTGTCGATCGCATGCAAGGGAGTTTAGGAGCATGCATGTTACTGCATGCATGCATGCGATCCCACCCATTGGCACACTCATTGAGGCAAAGATAAGAACCAAGTCCAATTGGGGATGAACATGTATTTTGACAAGTTGATGTGCATAGCCACCAGCACACACTTGGAGATCAGCATGAACAGTATGCATCGGTATGTTGTTGGTCTGGCCACACCCAAGATAACAATGCGCATGTTATCAGACGAGTTGGACAAAGGAGCCATATTATTGTACCCAGATGCAACGGAGGCAAGACTTCACTTTCAACAAGATGTCACCATTGAGCGCATGGATACCCTTATAGACTACCAAGATTGGCATCAGTTCACCACCATCGATCATCATGAGGATGTAAAAGAGTTGGTATTCTCACAGCTGTCCAAGCCTTAGCGATGTCTTGCATGGCTTGCTAAAGCCTATTTTGTCTCACATGGGTACATGTGCGGATTGTATGTAAAATCTTGTAAAGTGAAAGTCCAAGTGTCAATAGTTGAATGTAATCATCATGTACTAGGTGAAGATTCATGACGGTAGGTGAAGAGTCACAAAGGGGAATGTCAATGGTCACCCCACCCTTTGTTATTTATAGAACCTCATAACTCATTATAGAGGCTTTTTGGCAACCAAGCTTCCTATAGGAGTATCTACAGAAAGCTTGGAGTGTATTGTAACGAGACTTGACTTCTCCATAGTGTAGATATAGTACATCTCTTTGGAGGAGTAGGTGGCAGTGACTGTGATGTTTTGTTATCAGGACTAGTGGTTGGTCATGGTTGTACTGTATTATTGAAACTTTCACTTTTAATATAATAGAGCCAACACGTTTCATGCATATGTTGTTGTTGTATCTCGGTTACCTTGGTTACTCTAACGATATATGTATATGTTTGCCTACGAATGTATGTATGGAATTTTTTGTATATGTATGTATGAATCTTACTAAGATGTGATGTTGGTTTAACCATCACTTTGGATCATCGGCTAACCTGGCTTCCAACTTGTGATGTATCTTTGCTCGTGTCTTCCCTTTCAATTTGCATGTTATCACAGGTTTCTGAGGGGCGCACTCTTTCCCCTTTCTATGTGTTAGAGCCATTCGTGCACCTTCCTTGACTCTCTACACCAGTCACACCCTTATTGCCAACAAGGACATCCTACTTACCTTTGCGCACAACCACCATCAAGGTGATATTGTATGACCCACTACTGGGACTCCTACACCAAACGGTCTGAGGTCTAGTTGGCACTTCTTACCGGGGAGATATCTTGACATGTTGGAGGTTCCAGCATCGTCAACAATACCCTTCGTAAAATAAAGTGGACCAAAATAGTTTTATGAGATGGATAGAAGAAATAAAACATTTTCTCACACTTCTTGGAATTATATAGTTGTTGTTAAAGCACAAGAAGGACGGGGCCTTAAAAGTATAATATGGTTAGCAAAAATTTTAGTCGCAAACGGAATCTAGAAAATTAGGCCAATGTGAATCCTCCACAGCTTCGTGTTCGGATTTTCATTTATTTGATGATGACACAATTTTGTATTTTCCTAGGCAATGACCTTAAAATTAGAGGATTATTATTAATTATTTCAGATGAATAGTGTAAATATAACAACAGAAATTATGAGGGAGAATTTCTTAGCACGATAGCAATTTATTTTACTTGCATAGTAGAAAACATCCAACAATATCTTGTAGTTATGCAAGAATTTCCTTGGAGTTTAGTTCTTAGAATTTTGAGTTCTCCCATAAATCTCTAGTCTGCAGTAAACAATCTAGGAACAAATTTCACACAACTTTTGATAACGCCAAAAAGTTACACTCTACAAATGTAAGTTTTGGTGTTATATTTACTGTGCTTGTGCACAAAATTAGGAGATCTATAGAAAACTATTTCCACAATTTGGTTGACTTTTCTCAGATCTTTTTTATAGGATGCATCTTGCTAGAGGAAGACCTTTTCCATAGTTTGGTTGAAATTACTCAGTGCTTGGTTGTATCTTGTTGTAGGAAGATATATTTTCACTAAATTTCAATTTCTTTATGGAAGTAGTTGGAGTGCCATAACTCATAACCTTGTGAGAGAAGATGTGGTGAGGAGCCTATGGCTGTATTTTGAGCCAGTTCAAACCTCATTCAAATACATTAACTCATAGGAGAAGGCAATTGTTGGTATAGTCAAGGATGTTTGAATCAAGTTTGGAGGATGGATCAGAAGCACAACTCTCAACATTTTTCTATAGGATGACTATTAGGTGGTGTTTGGACAAGAGTTCATGAAAAAAAAAGGAGGTTCCCATTCTACACTTAAATTGAATGTGGATGCAAAGTTTAAATCCCAACCATGGCACATGGCAGCCTTATTTCAGATGTGAACACAAAAGTTTGTTATGGTTTAAGAAATTTTATGTTTGTGGTATACTGCAAAGTGTAAGGGTTAGATTGTGTTATTCTATATTCTAAAAATGAAGTGTGATTGTTGTGTTGATGTCTCATTTGTTGTTAGTTAGTAATAGTTTTCCCACATCATTTGCCACGTTTACTTCCCCAAATTGTTGAGTACTCCTAAGCTACTAATGCGAGAAGTGAACACTGAGAGGATGTAATAGGATCCTAATCCATTTATAACATAGTTCATAAGGTAACTTCTAGGCTACTCAGGTGTGTATAAAAGAAATTAAGTGAGACAGATAAATTTGGAACGATGGATGTATATTCAACTATTTTTGTAGATGTGAAAGGGTTGATAGGTGTCAAAGAGGCAAACTCAAATAGTCTTGATGACAAGAATCACAAAATTTTATTTTTAAGCATTACACGTGGGATGGGGAATCCATAAACGCTTCTTATTTGTAATAGGTGTATGTTACAGTGTAATGAATCACATTAAAACAAATAGATGTAAAATAACAAACTGGTGATGGCTGTTAGATATGGTGGAAAAAAATGTAGATCTAGTGGTCAATGAATATCCAATATGGGGATACTAATGTTGAATAAATTTGTCCTAGAATCGACCCCAATATTCTAGGCTTCTCTAACATGGAACCCCCTTGGTACCCTTCGTTAGCTAAAGTAGATAACCAAAATATTTTTATGATATGGAAGGAAGAAAGAAAAACATCTTCTCTCATTGCTTGGAATTATATAGCCATTGCTAAAGAACAAGAAGGATGGGGCCTTAAAAATATAATATGGTCAGTAAAAACTTTAGTCACAAATGGAATCTAGAATCTTTAGGCCAATGTGAAGCCTGCACTGCTTAGTGTTGGGATTTCATTTATGTGATGATGAGAAAATTTTGTATTTGGCTAGGCAGTGACCTTAAAATTAGAGGATTATTATTATTAATTATTTCAAATAAATAGTGTAAATATAGCAACATAAATTATGGGGGAGTATTTCTTAGGACTATAGCAATTTTTTTTATTTGCATGGTAGAAAACATCCAACAATGTGTTTTTCCTTAGAGTTCAATTCTCTAGAGTTTGGGTTCTCCAATAAAGCTCTAGTCTTTACAGTAAACAATCCAAGAACAATTTTCACAAAGATTTTGATAATGACCAAAACTTAGATTCTTCAAATATAAGCTATGGTGATATATTTACTGTGCTTATGCACAAAATTTGGTGGTTTATAGCAGAACCTTTCCATAATTTGGTTGAATTTTCTCAACTCTCTATTGCATGATGTATATTGTTGGAGGACGACATTTTCCATAGTTTGGTTGACATTACTCAACACTCTATTGTATCTTGTTGTAGGAAGATATATTTGCATTAAATATCAATTCACTATGGAAGTAGTTGGACCTCGTCGACTCATAAATTTGTGAGGGAGGATGTAATGAGGAGTTTATGATTGGATTTTGAGCCAGTTAAAACCTCATTCATATCCATTAACTCAGATGAGAAGATAATTGTTGGCATGGTCAAGGATGTTCGAATCAAGTTGGGGGAATGGATCAGAAGGACAACTCTTGCCATTTTTCTATTGGGTGACTATTAGGTGGTTTTTGGATAAGATTCCATGCAAACAAAGAAGGAAGTTCTCATTCTTCACTTAAATAGAATTTGGATGCAAAGTTTAAATCCCAACCATGGCACATGGAAGCCTTATTTCAAATGTGGACACAAAATATTGTTATGGTTCGATAAATTTCATGTTCATGGTATACTGCGAAGTGTAAGGGTTAGGTTGTGCTATTCTATATTCTAAAAATTAAGTGTGATTATTGTGTTGATGTCTCATTTTTGTTAATTATTTGGTAATAATTTTCCCACATCATCTGCAACATTTACTTCCCCAAATTGTTGACTACTCCTAAGCTAATAATGCCAGAAGTGAACACTAAGAGGATCTTAATACATTTATTACAAATTTCATAAGGGAAATTCTAGGTTACTGGGGTGTGTACAAAAGTATTTGACTGAGACAAATAAATTTGGAACTATGGATGTATATTCAACTATTTTTGTAGATATGAAAGGGTTGATAGGTGTTAAAGAGGCAAATTGAATCACAAAATTTTATTGATAAGCATTGAAGGTGGGATGGGGAAACCATCAACACTTCCTATTTGTAATAGGCATATGTAACAATGCATTGAATCACCTTAAAACAAATAGATGTAAAAAAAACAAACTAGTGATGCCTCTTAGAAATGGTGGGAAAAAATGTAGATCTAGTGGGAAATAACTATCCAAGATGGGGAGACTAATGTTGTGTAAATGCTTCTTAGAAGCCACCCAAATATTCTAGGATTGTCTAATGTGGAGCCCCCTTGGTACCCTTTGTAAAATAAATTAAATAACCAAAATATTTTTATGAGATGGAAAGAAGAAAGAAAAACATCTACTCTCACTATTTGGAATTCTACAAGCATTGCTAAAGAATGAGGATGGAGCCTTAAAAATACAATATTATTAGAAAACAATTTAGTCACAAATGGAATCTTGAATATTTAGGCCAGTTTGAAGCCTCCACTTCTTGGTGTTTGGATTTTCATTTATTCGATGATGAGAATTTGGTATTTCACTAGGCAGTGACCTTAAAATTAGAGGATTATTCTTATTAATTATTTCAAATGAATAATGTAAATATAGAAACAAAAATTATGAGGGAGAATTTCTTAGGACTATGGCAATTTATTTTACTTGTGTAGTAGAAAACATCCTACAATGTGTTGTAGCTAGGCAAGAATTGCCTTGGAGTAAAGTTGTCTATAATTTGAGTTCTCCCAGAAACATCTAGTCTACACAATAAACAATCTAGGAACAATTGTCACGTAGCTTTTGATAATGACCAAAAATTAGACTCTACAAACCTAAGTTTTGGTGTCATATTTACTGTGCTTATGCACAACATTTGGCAGTCTGTAGGATACCCTTTCCACAATTTGGTTGAATTTTATCAACTCTCTGTTCTATGATGTATCTTATTGGAGGAAGACCATTTCCATAGTTTGGTTGAAATTACTCAACACTATGTTGTATCTTGTTGTAGGAATATATATTGTCACTGCACATCAATTTCACAATGGAAGTAGTTTGAGTGCCACGACTCATAACTTTGTGAGAGAGGATGTGGTGAGGATTCTATGATTATATTTTCAGTCAATTCATACCTCTTTCAAATCCATTAACTTGTATGAGAGGATAATAGTTGGTATGGTTGAGGATGTTCGAATCAAGTTGAGGGAATGGATTAGAAGGACAACTCTCACCATTGTTCTATTGGATGACTTTTAGGTGGCTTTTGGACAAGAGTTCACGCAAACAAAGAAGGGAGTTCTCATTCAACACTTAAATGGAATATGAATGTAAATTTTAAATCCCAACCATGGCACATGGCAACCTTATTTCAGATGTGAACACAGAAGATTGCTATGGTTTAAGAAATTTTATGTTCATGGTATACTACAAAGTGTAAGGATTAAGTTGTGATATTCTATATTCTAAAAATGAGGTGTGATTATTGTGTTGATGTCTCATTTGTTCTTAATAGGTTAGTAATAGTTTTCCCACATCATCTCCCACATTTAATTCCCCAAATTGTTGAGTAATCCTAAGCTACTAATGCCAGAAGTGAACATTGAGAGGATGTAATAGGATCTTAATCCATTTATAAAAAATTTCATAACAATTTGCTTATAACAACACAATTAGAATCATGCAAGAGATATTTAGTGTAACATCACAGGTTAAAAAATCCATGTAAAAATATATAAGGCCATGGTCATGGGACACATATTCCAAGTTGAATGGTGGGAAAATCATCTTAGTGGGTGTTCATTTGGTTTATTATGACTAAAGGAATTTGGAAAAGGCAATGGAAAAGGCTTTGGAAAGGAAAATGGTATTTTAGCACATTTATTTATGAAAATAATGTAAATTAGGAGAAAAGGAATATCAAAGGTCACAGGTTGCATGTGAGGAGGAAAATGAAGGCAAATAATGGAAAATGAAGAAAATAGACACCTCATTAATAAAAAGGCTTCTGAGGATCAGTGAGCAAGCTTGGTTAGTTTAGTTTTGGAGCTCTCTCTCTCTTACTCTTGGACACTTAGAGTTTTCTTTGAGAACTTTTGGGGGAGTGTGGCATACTTGGAGTTTTGGAGCAAGAAGGAAAGGAAGAGAAGGAAAGTGCAAGAGGACATTGAGATCAGTAGCTACAATAGGTTTTTCTTGCACATACCAAGTTGCATATATGTTTTCCTTGCTAGTTTTGGCATGAATGGCATATCCATGTGGATTATTGGTTATGATTTTTCACTAGCATGGATGATTGCCTAGATTGACAGTGGATTTTCCTAGACTTGTCATTTCCTGGAAATCCATGGAGATTGTGGGTTTATTTCCTTGTTTTGTTTTGGTTGGTTCTCATGCTTCCTTTAGCTTTGGTTGAGTTTTTTATTTCCTAGAAACCCTGGTTGGAAGAACGCTCTAGAAGCCCTGTAACAACTTGGGTTTCATTACTAGTCCTGGAAGCCTTGGTTGGCCAAATTCTCTGGAAGCCCTTGGTGGGTTGAGTTACTAGTCCTAGAAGCCCTAGTTGAAAAAACGCTCGAGAAGTTCATTAGTAGTTGTGCTTTCAGTTACTAGTTCTTGAAGCCTTGGTTGGAAAAAAATGCTCTGGAACCCTGGAAGGCTTGGGTAGAGACCAATATGATGATGGTTTAGTGATGTCTGACCATGAGGTGGAATCACTATTTGATGGGTTGAGGTTGTTGGCCTCTAGAAGCCCTAGATGGTTTTGGATTGATGTGTTCTATGAAATCCCGCATTCATCCTTGGAAAATGGCATGGGGGTGAATGGCTGAAGAGAGATTTGGCTCAACCATTCTACGGTCGGGTGGAACATGGTAGACCCATGCCGAGTTTTGATTTTTCATCATTAACATGAGGTTATTTCTCCTTATATTTCTATGAGTATTATACTGGTTTATTTGTAGATCGTATGGTTGTGATTTCCTTGGTATTTATGTTGCTATTATGTTGGTTATGTATATGTTTTATGATAGTAGTTATGTGTGGATCTCATCATGTTTTCACTTGTATGTGAATGAACAATGTATCTATGACATAATGGATTAAACTATAGCTAATGAGTTGAGGTATCAATGCTTCACAGTGATTCTCAGCTGAGTATGAGACACCTTAGCTTAGATCTGTTATTTACACCTATATATTAGATATTTGTGATATGTTTGACGAAATGCCTGTCATGGCTAGTAGGGGTCTAGTTAAGGGCTTGTTTAAGTAATTGAACTTGTGTCATGATTTCTTGATTATGTTTGTGTTCTAAAGGAGTCATTTAATTATGGGCAATGACCTGGGCTCTGGGCCTAAAAATGTGGCTCAAATCTTGGGATGTTGGCACAACACTGAGAAAAATAGTCCCTTGACACTAGCATGCCTTGTCATGAGAGCGTCTAGAGCCTCTTGGATGTTTTCAAGGTGATAACATTGGAGCATCCAGGGGTCAAGTGTTCTAAAACCTCAATGGGACCCAGGAAATGGTTACTAAAAAGGTTGGGATGGTTATTAGGAGTCATTTTGTGATGTTGAAGGTCTGTATGGTGTGTTTCCATCGGTTCCACTTACTTGATGTGACTTAGTCATATCATAGTATCCTCTCATCACATGTTTACCTCGTTGGCCAGTTACTTGGGTAGATGTGGGAGGAGGGTGCTACATTTAGTTTTCAAATAGTTGTTCCAACTCATAATTCTACAAGACAAAAAACATTGCCACTTATTTCTACTATCAAAATGACGAAGAATAACTTCATTGACTAGAATTTTAGAGAATGGCATATTAGAGTGTGTACTTCACAATCTACAGGCGAGGATGTTATCTTTTCTTTCATATTTATCCCAACTCACACTTCTATAGAGCAAATAAAATTGTCACCTATTTCTAGTATTGAAATGAAGGAGAGTGACTTCAATAACCTAAAATTTAGATAATAGCATATTGACCTACGTACTTCATAGTCTATAGCTGAGGATGCTGATAAGGAATGTTTGTGGTAGTTCAATATTTCTGTGCATCAAGAGTAAAATTGTTAAATCCCTATAATACTAGTGATGCCCCCATTACTATTGTAGTTGTATCCCTTATTAATATTGTTGTGCCCCTATTGTCCCCATATTGTTATTATTGTGCCCCATAGAATCCCTCTAATGTTATTTTTGTCCCTTTATATTATTATTGTTAGGTCAGCTTGGTTATATTGTGACCCCTTAGACTCCTATATATAGAAAGGAGGTTTTTGTCATTTGAATCATCCAAGAATTGTTCATTTGTGTAGTGTAAAGGAGGTTACACCCTTGAAGAGGCTGAATTCTAAGGTGTTTATCTCTCTTTTCTATCTTTTTGTGAGCTGGTTTCATAACGTTTGGTATGAGAGATTTGGATTCTAGGGTTTTGCTACTCCAAACAGGTCATTGTGGCATTTGTGCTATAACTTATTTTCTGCGACGTTTCAGACGGTAAAAAAAACCCTTTTGGGACAAAATCATTATGAACCTGGGGTCCGAATTTCAGAGCTTTTTGCGCTATATTTGCGGAGATATGAGCTGAGGAAGTTGGCCTTTTTGCAAACTCCCGAATTTCATTCCAAACAGGTGACCTAGGGAAAATCATCATAACTTTTATTTTGAGCATAAGAAGTTACAGAAAGAGAACGGACTTTAGTTTCCTGTATATAGTTTTTAGATCCGAAGGTCAAAACAGTGACACATGGCACTTCATACAAGTTAGCTCTTCTAAAAAGGTCTATAATCAAGTCATCTTGGGAGATTGTGCATAACTCTACCTTGGATAATCTAAATTTGATCAGACTGGTGGCATTGGAAAGAGGACATAGAGGGCTACTACAGGTCGCAATTTCAGAACTGGATGATTCGAAATTATAGAGATACATCAGATTCAATATCGAGCTCCTACAAAGTGAAAAAAAAAGGTGTGTAGTATTTTTTAAATTTTGCATAAGCTTGGTTTGAAGGAATTAAAAGGGCATAGTAAAGAATTATTATCGATAATTGATGCCTCGAGGAAAGAAAATGCAAACACCTAGTAAGCAACCTGAAAGCTCTAGCATGACTCATTGTTGGCATTTTGGCACTGATCTAGAGCTATGGCACAAGTGTTGTCCTTGATGGAAACTCTCTTTGGTAACAGATATCAGTTTAGGCTTTCAGAATGAAGGAAAAGACATATACACAGGTTCATCTAGACGAAGGCGCATATACACACGGGTTAGACGTTACAAAAGTGCGTATATGTTGGAGAACTTACCTTTGGTCCATGGTAGTTAGTCCTTGGTATTTGAACCTATGGTTTTGGACCATGGTACCTCGTCAGAAGTGTTGATCCCAAGTATTGGGTTCGTGGTATTGGTTATTATGGTTTTGGACCATGGTATTGTGGAAGGCCTAAGACTATAAAAGAGGAAGGAGATCATGTGGCAAAGGATCATCTGTATTATCATTGAATATCTAATAAAGTGCTAGATCTGGAATACTGGTAATTGGGTTATGGTGCAGATCTGGATCTGAATGAAGGAGGAACCTTAACGCAAAGAGAAGGATAAGTTCTATTGATGCGTCATAATCTTTAAGCTTGAATGATAGTATCTTTGTATGATTTTGGTCTATTATATGTGGCGCTTGCTTGATCTATAACACTGATAAGCTGGGTTAATTAGTGTTTGAATATCTGAAAGAGCGAATTATCCTTTATAGATCTGTACGCAGGTTCAGTGAAGCTAAGGCGTGTATACACGCTGGTTCAGTGAATGAAAACAACATATACGCAGGTTGTTCCTGACACAGAGGTGTATGCACGCATGTTGTAGGTTATTGAAATAGCGTATATATTTAGAGTTGTGATCTAGCTGCTTCTGTTTATTGCTGCTGTGTTCTGGGTTCAGATTTTGGTGTGTGGTTTCTGGTACTGTGTTTTGGGTACAGTTGTCAAAGAAGTATCTACTTGATTCAAATCTAATTGGTGAAAAGGAGATTGATTGATGGAGAAATTCTTGATGATTGATTGATGTTCATGGATCCAGACTGAAAATTTATGAAACGTGGTCCCTGGAAGAAAGAGAAGGTTGTAGCCTTCAATAGGCCAGCACCTACATACTAGTATCTTGGCTAGTGCAAGAGCTAAATGGGGTTGTAGCTCCCTTCCAGGAGAAGCTGGAGAATGAGAGAGGGTTGTAGCTCTCTACAGGTTGCAACATGCGTACTGGTAAAGGACTGCACCAGTACATTGTAAAAGAAGTTTCTAATTTAAAAGAAGATAGAGACGAATTGCAGCAAGTGGTTTTCACCCACATTGGGTTTCCACCTTATATCTTGTGTTCTTATGTGTGATTGTCTTTCTGCTATGTTTTACTATTTCGGGTTACTGGTTATTTGATTCTGAAACACAGATTAACAATCAACATAAAAAAGATTAAGTAAATCAAAAGTTTGCTTTGTATACGCTAGTTTCCTTCTACATAGTTTCGTATATACGCAGGTTTAATTAACTGAAGTAGAGTATATCATTTGATTTTTGAAAAATGAATATTTGACTTGATAATATTGATTCATGCCCCCTCTCAGTATTATTTCCAACAATTTATTATTGGAAGTTTGCTTTATCTAACAGGTACCAGACCAGATATCATGCATCCATTTGGGATTTTTGGACGTTTCCAAGTCAATCCAAAGGAATCACATCTTCAAGTAGTAAAGAGAATATTAAAATATCTCCAAGGAACCCAAGACTTTGGTCTATGGTATCCTAAAGATGCAGATCTTACCCTTCATGCGCACATAGATGCGGATTGGGAAGGAAATGTTGATGACTAGAAAAGCACTAGTGGAGGTTCATTTTACATGGGGCCCTGATTGGTATCTTGGTTCAGCAAGAAACAAAGTTCCATTGCCTTATCTACAACGGAAGCAGAATATGTGGTTGGTGCATCTTGTTGCACACAACTTCTCTAGATGATGCAAACATTACAAGATATACAAATCAAATTTTCTCCACCCATCTCCATCCTATGTGATAATACAAGTGCAATTAGTATTTTGAAAAATCATGTTATGCATTCTAAGACCAAGCATATTCCAATTAAGTATCACTTTCTATGAGAACAAGTATTTGAGGAAGAGGTTAAATTGGAGTATGTTCCCTCCAAAGAACAAGTTGTTGATATATTTACCAAACCTCTTCCCGGAGAAGCATTGGAATATCTCAAACAAAAACTGGGAGTTGTCTCTACCTCATTTTGCTATTAATCTAGTCTGCTAAGTCTACAGGTGAAAATTCAAAAGGTTGTTTTCTGTACACGAGTTTCATGAAGTATAATCACATATATACGTGAGTTTCTTTGCAAACAGTTGCGTATGTTTTTATCTAATAGAAATAAAGAGGGATAGACTCAAGATCAACCTCTGACATGCTACTGACATCTATGATTTGCTTTTTCTTGGTCTGGTGTTGATGGGTACAGTCTGCTGATATGGTATTGAGTTATGTTTTTCTCACTGATATTTATCTGATTGATAAATATGCTTTGATGAATGAGTTGTTGACAATGAATAGGTAGCACAATTTTAGGGGGAGTATTAGCCTTGTAGAATATAATGCATTTTTGGAATTATGGTTGTTGAATTATACTACTATTAAGATCTTTTTGTCTTAGTTATTAATTTCATATCTTTCATTTGATGTAAAGGTCATGTGGAGACCTATGCTGTAATAATTGTCACATTCAGTCATGTATGGAATTTTGAGGTCATGTCAAATATGTAATCCCACTTGGTTGGGTGGTACTGTCAAAAATGTAATCCCGCTTGGTTGGGTGGTTGAGTCAAATATGTATCCCCACTTGGTTGGGTGATTGATGTAAGTATGAATCCCTTGTGATAGGAAGGTCATACTCAGTTGAGTTATAGAGTCATGCTATTCATTTGAAAATCTTTTTGAATATTCATCATATGCTCAGGGGAGCATGGACAATATAGTGCAAATTAGATCCAAAGGGGGAGCTTTTGTTCGCTCTTTTCCCTTAATGTAAAAGGGGGAGAGTATCTTGGTGTTTGAATAATGGTTATTTGATGTATCTAACATGTTTCTATAAGTTTAGGTGATCAACACCAACATGGTTGCCATCAAGTCCAAAGGGGGAGATTGTTGGCATTATGATGCATGTGTTGTCCTTGATGGAAAATTACTTATAACAAAATAAGTATATGGTAACTAGATGAATCCACATGTCAGTTCAGAGGTGACAAAGTGATGGAACAGAATAACAAAATGATGGGACAAAGGTTTACAAATCAGAAACATAAGTTTGATAAAGATAAATATTTGAAGATCTATACGCGAGTTCGCGAAGGCCAAGTCGTGTAAACATGTAGGTACAAAGAACCAAAGTCATGTACATGTCAGAGCACTAATTTAAGAATACCAAGGGTCCTTACCATGGTATTAGCCCACAATATTGAGCATAGTAATGGTTACCTGATCCCTTCCAAGATTACCACCGACACTAGTGTAGTTTTGACCCATGGTATTGGCTAAGGATCTAATTATATAAGGAGGTGAACATCAAAGTGCTAAGTGTGCATGTGAAAGGTTTTTTGATGAATACTTCATTCTGAAGTATATCTACATTGTAAGGGCCATAGTTGACACATAGATCTAAAATAATTATGCACTGATGAATATAATGATGGATCAGGATCATGAGACCTGAAATGAATTTCCAGTGTATGATCTTCTCATTGATTGACTAGAGGTAAGTATTGACGCTTGTTTTTATCTCTGAATATTTTGATCTGGGACTTTTTGAAGTTCAAAAGAGCTGTGCAATTTTAGGTCAAAATTTGCAGATATGTACGTAGTTTGTTCTTGGTTATACACGCAGGTTCATTTATTCAAAGTTGTGTATACAAAGGAATGGTTTCTGTTCATAAATGAGTAATCAACCTAATCAGTGTTGTTGTATCTCTGTTGTCTGTCAATGATGTCCTCATGTTGATCTGGGTTGAGTGATAATGTCTAAAGTAGAACTGACTGAATGATGAAGTTGAATTTGGTTACATGTTGATTGGTTGAAAAGATTATTGATGCTACTAATTGTATGAAGGTTTCTTAAGGTAAAAAAACATTTTCGAATAACTCTGGTCAAACTCTGTGTCTGATTCAGCATTACAAGTTTTTAGTATATTGAGATCTATATGCAGGTTTCTCTACAGAAAAGCATGTATACACGTGGGTTTCCTTAAGTGAAGTAGCGTATACATGTTGGCATATGAATGATCAAGGTTGCAGTTGATTATGTGTGTTGATGCAGTATTTTGAGTTCAGTCCTGTGTTCTGGTTAGAGTGATCTCACTGGTTTGTCTGAATTAAGTTGGTGTTTTCTTCTGTTGATCTACAAGTTGTGATGTATTAAAGCAGGTGGATCCAGTGTGAAAATATATGAAATGTGGTCCACAGATGTTGCTAAGGGTTGGAGCCTTCAGTGAGGAAGTCTAAGCCCCAATTGTTGGGTGCGGGATCCCCCAAGGAAAGTTTTGGGGCTTAAAGCCCAGTTTTTGGTTAAAAGTTGTAAACCGGATGTAAAGACTCCGCATTTTGTGGGCGCGAAGCGCGAAGTTGTAAATGAGTCATAGAGTTGTCTGCCCTCAATTTTGTAATGTAATGTCAGCTTTAGAGATATACCCATGGTCTGTGGACCATGGGATTGTATAAATAGAGCGAGGCTCTAAGTAGTTGGGAGAATAGAATATAATACAATTAGAAGGAATGATGATCGAATAGAAGGAGAGTGAAAGATCTAAGCATAGAGTCGAGTCTTTGGGTCGCAGAGTAGGAGAAGGCTTTGCAGTTGAGTGCGCACAGGCCTAGTAGTCCACAACTGAGTGCGCAGACCCCTGCAACTGAGTGCGTAGGGCAAGTCAAGTCTGTAACTATTGAAGCATTAATAAAGAGAAGTTTTACATCAATTATGTATATTTATTTCCTTTTTTTGTATCAAATATATTGGGTATAAATTGCATTTCTGTTGTCTATATGGTGCGTGAACATATTTGATTGTGTTGATTAAGTAAATGTGAGTAAGGTATCTATTTACACAAAGTTAACTAACATTTGTAAGAAGATAAGATAGGCGGTGGAACTTGGGGAAATAGCGTAGATTGTTGCCCTAGTAGCGCGAAAGCATCTCAGCCCCTGGTTAGGGCTACGCGAAAGGCGATCCTAACAAATCGCGAAGATCTCGCAGGTCAGGATAGTGCGCGAAGTGACCTGCGCAAAGGTAGGCATAGTTGGATTAAATTAACCCCTAAGACATCTCTAGGGTGCGGAAACATGGTTCTAGCATCCCCCCATACTGCTTTGGGTGAGACTTCAGTCTGCACACCGCGGGATGATGCCAAAAGGGCTAGTAGTGTATGGATTTGTTTGGCTAATTAACTCCGAACCTGGGTCAGGCCTCAAGCCAACACCAATAGTAGCTGGTAATCAAATTAGGGGGTTGGAGCTCCCTTCCAATAGGATTTGGAAAACAAGTGAAGATTGTAGCCTTCAGCGGGTGGGTGCTTTCATACTGGCATGAGTTTGCCCCAATATAAGAATGTAAGAATTTTTTATATTAATAAGTTTGAAGACTGAGACAACAACAACGGTGGTTTTCTCCCACATTGGGTTTCCACCTTAAATCCTAGTGTTCATGTGTGTTTCTTATGTGTGATACTTTATTATGTTCTTACTACACCTACTTATTTCTTATCAAATGCCTGATAAATCTCTCACATTTTGGTTTAAGTTTAACAGATAAAGAATAAGTTTTTTTACAAGTTTACTAAGATTACACTAGTTTATTTTACAACAGTTGCGTATATACACAAGTTGGGTTCGGTAAGGTCTCATACATATTTTAGAAAATAAAATTATTATTGTGAATTTTTAAAATATTGATTCATTCTCCCTCTCAGTATTTTTCTAAACACCTATTTCGTACAATGATCTTGTTCATCACCCTATAGTCAATACATAGTCTTCAGGTCCCATCCTTCTTATGTACCAATACTATAGGGCTCCCACATGGTGATGAGCTTGGGCTGATGTGATATTTCTACAACAAATCCTAAATCTGCCTCTTGATCTCATGATTCTCCAAAATAGAGCGTCAATAGATCGATCCATTGGGTAGCAACACGCTTGAGGTCAGATCGATGGAGTTCTTCACCTGACAGTGCAAAGGCACCCCCGTTGGTGAGGATAAAATGTCCCTGTACTCCTCCATGACCTTGTCCATATGTTGTTTCTATGCGGAGGAGCAGTGTCTGGAAGTTGTGGCGACAATCTTCTTCATTCCTTGAGGGCGAATCATAGGGAAAACAAATTTCCTGGTCTGTGAAATGATCATACTTCATTTCTTTGCAGTGATTAAAAAGATGGTTGTAGGCAAGGCTGCCTCCGGTATCCTATACATGTTATTGCCCAAAGTAATAATCATAGAGCGAGGTCTAGACTCATATACAACATGTCGCTTCCACAAGTATGGTTTTCCTAATAATACATCACAAACTTAAAGGGGGGCAACATCACACAGTACCTCATTCGTGAAGGGCTTGATGTTGTAGGGAAGGTAACACTGTTGGCTGATGCATAAATCTCATCCTTGGTGAAGCTACCTGGTTGTGTATTGTTGGTGCACTAAGATGTATATTTCAAGCATTCTTAATACCTACATTAAACATCAACCCACGACAAGTCTTTTTATTTCAAGAGTGTCAGCACTATATATGCAGTGAATTCAGAGGTCAATTTATATTTGAATCATTGCAATTGCTAATGTCTATTTCTCTAAATTCAACCCAAACACTTCTGAAAGGAATTCATAACACACTTTCAAAGCTACTTAATCTATCTTGCAAGCAACTAAATCAGAATGCAGATATAAAGAATCACGCTTGACAATCTAAATGGTATTGAAACTAACTCATTTAACATGAAGGAAAGTTATGACAATTAAACAACAAAGAACCATATAAACATCTCATGGAAAGAAATCACTCTAGCTTTGAAATCTATGATAGCGTTACCTTAGAATGAACAAAAATCTAGAATTAACATAACCAATTCAATAAAGAGCATCACACATATATAATCACACAACTAAATCTAGAATCTTGACTGAACAACAAACACAAATCAGAATCATCAATCCTCACAGTAATCGGAATGATACTAACTTTACAAACTAACAATAATAAACAATGAAGAATAAACAAAAATGATTATAACACGATTGAAGTAGTGCATCTTCTATTGACTGGGCCCAAAGTCTCCAGAAGTCCCCGCTGTTAGATATTCAAAATACGATCATGAATTAAACACAATCTTCTTCATTAAAATAAATAACAGAGTTACAACATCACGGAGATGAAAGTATTATATGTCCAAAAGAATAGTTACAATCTGTAAATTCCTAAACTAGTTGTTTAGTTCACCTTATGGCTTTATATAGCGTTTGGAAAAGTAAATAGATAGAATTGAATCCTTAGGATCAGGGGATCCTGAGGATTTCGCAACACTCGATCTAATTTCATCATAAAATAACATTGGTCCTCCTGGTCTTTCGATGTCTTCCATGCTCAGGACATTATCTTTTCCTTTACTAACTGTTGTTGTTCTGTCGATTGAACAACAATTGTTCAATCCGCGTCCCTGCATATAAAGATAGTGAGGGTCAGTTTTTCATGCCTAGATTTATCTAATTTGTTACTAATCAATTTTACCCAGCTTCTACTATTGTTTCCTCTATTTTTATCCATAAAACAAAGATAAACATGTGAAGGCAAATGCTTATTTATGTTATTTATGAGGAGAAAACATACCTTTTCCTTGGTCGAACATACTCACCTTCTTCCCTTATTGCATGTCCTCATGCAATTAGATGGTTAAGGTGTAGTTAAGTTAAGGAATAGGCAGGATATACTTCCTCCTTATACAACCTGAAATTGTTTTTCTTTTTTAGCATTGCAAAAGCCTGGTTCACTTGTTGGTATGACAAGTTATAATCACTATGGTACCCATCTAGAGGATACCAGATAATTGGACTTCTATATCAGCACCCTATCCATTCAGGGGCCATGCTCAAGACCATGTTGTTGTATTTGTGTAAGCGAGTGGACGCAGCTTTGAAATTCCTGAATCCAAATGACTCTCTATTCTTGATATTATTTCTAGAGGCTTCCCATCTTTTTCTGGCTGTAGATAAAGCTTCTTTCTTGATTTCCTAGAAGTAGTCCTTCCCTGCCTGTATAATGTCCATTTCTAGTGGTCCTAATTGGCCTACAACACCCATTGGTTTCATGAACTGTTTGCGTTGGACAGAGAGGTGCAAGGGTTTTGTAGGTTCTCCCCTAACCCATAAGTTTATTCCATATTCTCGCTTTCTAAAAGTATTATGGGATTTAGCCCATTTAATCTGGTTAGTGGCAAAGGAAAGAAAATCTTGGAATTGGATATTCCTATGAAGGGGCCAAGATTGTTGTCTAAGTCATCCTCTAAGAAGAAATTATGCATGTACAATTCACACAGGAGGTGTTGTACCTATTCATTATATTCTTTGAAACACTTGATAAAGTCTATGGTGGTCTTAACTTCCACTGACTTGCCAGATTTAACAACTTTGAACTTCAATAAGAGATATCTTTCTAGTAAGAACAATGCATAGTTGGTGTGAGGAGCTCGGCATGACAAGGCATCTGAATAAATAGAGAAAACAATCTCCAAATGCTCTTTAGCTTCCTGCAACTTGACTTGTGCTCTTTCGACTTTCTTCTTTTCATCCTTGTAATTAGCGAAAGTCTCATCCTATGTGACTGTGAGTGCCTCAAATTTATTTCGTAATTCTTGGTGTATTCACATGGGCACTACTTCCTCTTTATGCCGAGTCAATTCCTGCTGAGTCTTGACTAGTTCATTCTAAAATTTCCTAAGGACCGCTTCCCTTACCAGGGTAATGTACGCAGGCGTCTCCTCTTTCTGGACCTCAATGTCATGTGTTTCCATTGGGTCAGCCCGAGCAACAGCCTCAACCACTTCTCAAATTATACAATAGTCAGCTTGGGTGTTTTCTTTAGTATCAGTTTGAATGATAGCATCAATAGTAGGGGAGTCCGTTTGGGTTTCATGTGGGAAAACACAAGGATTTTCTGTCTTCATTTCACTATCTTCTAAAATACATGGCTCTGTTTGGGTTTCTTTTGAATAAACCGAAAGGGTCTCAGTCTGGGATTCAATATCTTCTCCAAAGCAATGTTCAGTTTGAGTCCCTATGGTCTCCAATTCTACTTTCACTTTCTTAACCCTGACTACTTCCTTCAACCACTGTCTTAGCTGCTTAATTGTTTTCTTTTGCTTCCTATACTTTTCAAGCATCTTCCTGAGTCTGTCCTTGTATGTTTTCTTTGTTGTGAGGCTTCTCACTGGCATTGGTACAACTGTATTTACTTTAGGTTCATGTTCATGTGGAATTGTGTCAACATCAGGATGGGGTTCTAATGGGACCATGTCTCTTGATGGATTTTCGCCTTCTAGGTCTCTATCTTCATGAGCTTCCCTCTCAAGAGACCCCAGTGGAATGGTGTCTCCTAAGAAATTATCGTTTTCAAGGTCTTCTTCAAGATGGGCCTCATCATCTGGGGACTTCATAAAAATGGTTTTCCCTGGTTTATTTTCACCTTCCAAGGTTTCTTATGTAGGATTTTCCTTAGTTGGGGGTTCGAGTGGAACAATATCTTCTGCTTGATTTCCTTCCCTAAGGATTTCCTCAGAATGCACTTCTGCTTCAAGAGGCTTTTCCGTAGAAGGAACTGGTTCCCTCTGTTTTTCCACATTATCAGTAAACAACAAGGTTTCATCATGACCATGACTGCCAGTAGGGGAAGACTGGTTGGGGGCATAATTTTGCCCTTCAAAATTCCCAGATTGCTCCCTTCATTCACCAAATATCCCCATATTCTCTAGTACTCAGGCAACCTTTTCCTCATAGTCTTGTAGAGATTCATCTTATGGACTTAGAGAGGGTATGTGAGATGGCCTTGCCTCGTCTATTTGAATTAGGGTGTGTCGTTGCGACTTTACCCTCACAGAGCATCTTCACTTTGCTAGGACCAAGGCCAAAGAGGGATTCTTCCTTTTCTGTGTCCTTTTCGAACTTGTCACTCTTGGCCCTTGCTGTTCAATTGTTGGGTTTTCTATAGGTGGGGCTAAAGTAGGATTCACAAGGTTATCCCAGGTTAGTTACTGCTGGGGAAATCCATGAATGATTATTAATTTGATTAGACCATGATGGTTGATGACTGTATGTGGGTCCTTTGCCTTTCTGACCCGGTGAGCAACATCATGCAATACAAAATTTAAATAAAATGGCAAGTTAACTGTAATTTTCTGTTTCAAAATAGCTAACAGTTTAAGTTGGTGAGGTTTTACCTCATCCTGTCATCTGTCACACATGATACACCTCTACACAATGGTTTCCAATTCCTGTCATGGTTGTCTCAAAGCTATAGGGAGAACCCCTTTTCCTTTTCACACCAATTGCTCATCTGGAACCTAAAATAATGTGACTGCTTCCTACAGAAGAACATGTTTGTTTTTCCATCTTGTTCCTTCTACTGGAAGTCCATTGACTTCAGCTATGACTGCTTCGAAGACCATTATGTTCCTACCTTACATCATGGTGTGGCCATTTTGCAAATTCTGCAGAAATTCAAGTGTCATCTCCTTATGAAATCCTTGTAATTTGGTCAAATATTGTAGCCAGCCAACACACTCAATAATTGCATGGGCCTGGTCTGATACCCTGAGAACTGTGGGTTCATTTCGAATGGATTTTCCTCCCACAGCTGCTTTTTTTCTGTGGGTGATTCACTCGCATGCAATTCTCTCACACTTTCATAGTTTGGAACAACAGTAGAGAACATTAAAGCTATTGACAGGAAAATGACGTTGTTTTGAGAATTGATATCATAGACAAGTAAGTTATTTGTCTCGTCGACAATATTTGGTGCAGGATCATAAACAATTCGCATGCTATCCATAATGGTTGCATTCTTTCCTCCAATCATAAATGGTTTGATAATTATTACACACACGCAATCATCATGCAGTCCTTTAACTGGAAATCAGTTTAATAATCATCACACAACTATCCATAAATTATCACACATGTTGTTCATATACGGACCATCCCTCCTCCAATCAAAAAAGGGCATCCACACCTGCCAAGCATGAAAAAAGGAGAAAGTGTCGATAAATCATAAATATAGACAACCAATCAATAAAAGCAGCGTAATATACGACAATGAAAATCAAAGCAGTACAAGTCAAAAGATTTGAAATGCCTGTAAAATAAAACAGATATTTATACCATTATGTCAATAGATTTTTACCTTAGGTGGAGAAGTGGAAAACACATGACCGACGATAAATATTAATGACTGGCAGTAAAGTGATTGGACGAATATGATATAATGGATATAAGATATAAGTTACCATGCATATTGGATTTTAGGAATGTTGTTCAAATGGAAATTTTCCTTTTGAAATGAATCCATAGGTGGTAATAGAATACAGAGCATTTGGTAGTGTCACATAGTACTTCAATACCACAAGCAGAACCATTGCTACCAGCAGGCGTTCATAGCCTCGACGGGGTTGCTTTTTAACCCCACAAATGATCCAGAGTCCTCTTTTTAGTATTTAGATGATTCTCTCTTTTCTTGCTATAAAGAGACCACTATGCTGCCATGGTAACCAGATAATCATAGTGCCATTCACCAGGATATAACAAAGTGATCAGGCTGGCTCATGATGAGACCCCCTATCCTTTTGGCAGTTTTAATTATCATGAAGTTCATTACCTTGGAGTGGTGGCCATAATGGAATGTCACCTGTTACATCCTTATGATCATGGTAGGCTTGCTCGTACTGAGACCCCCTATCCTCTTTAAGACAATGTTTGTTGCATTTCCACATTTTTATATTTTCATCTTTTGATGCTTTTGTTGTAAAAAGAGGGAGGCTCATTTACTCCTTAAGAGTCAGGGATGGTGTAAGAAGTAAAAAAAATGCCAATGGTAGTTATGCTTTTACCCCCATATCATCATATCAAGGGGATTTATCCATTTGAAAGTGTAAAAGATAAACCAACATGGTATTAGAATAATAAATGATTTTATGATGTGTCCAAAGGGAAGATATTCAGCCAGTCATTATAGAGATGCACCATGTTAGCTTTTAAATAAGGATGACCATCAAAAGGTTTCATAGGTCATAATGGTATTAACATTACTGTTTTTCTTTATATTAGGCACATATCCAACCAGATGATTTTTATTCAAAACATAAAAGAGAAAGAAAATGACAAAGAGAACAACTGATGATAAAACAACAAAAAGAAATCATAGTTATTCATTTTACTGATTGAACAACAAACACACAAAAAGAAAAATTGAGGTTGTTCAATCGATTAAACATCATACACTCAAAAAAGGAATTAGTGTTGTTCAATTGATTGAACAACAATCATTCAAACGATTGAACAACAATCATTCAAACGATTGAACAACAAAACATGCAAAAAGTGTTGTTCAATTGTTTGAACAACAATCGTTCAAACGATTGAACAACAAAATACACACAAAGAAATAAGTATTGTTCAATTGATTTGAACAGTAATCATTCAATTGATTGAACAACAAAACACACAAAGTGTTGTTCAATTGATTGAAAAACAATCATTCAAATGATTGAACAACAAAACGCAAAAAATGTTGTTCAAATGATTGAACAACAAAACGCAAAAAATGTTTTTCAATTGATTGAACAACAAAACACAAAAATTGGTGTTCAATTGATTGAATAGCAATCATTCAATCGATTGAACAAAAAAACACAAAAAGAAGCAAAAAATGTTGTTCAATTGATTGAACAGTGATCGTTCAATTGATTGAACAACGATCGTTCAATCGATTGAACAACAAAACAGACAAAGTATTGTTCAATTGATTAAGCAGCAATCGTTCAATTGATTGAACAACAAAACACAAAAAGACGCAAAAAAGTGTTGTTCAATTGATTGAACAACGATCGTTCAATTGATTGAATAGAAAAACACATAAAGTGTTGCTCAATTGATTGAACAACAACCTTCAATCAATTGAACAGAAAAACACGCCAAAGTAAGTGTCATTCAATTGATTGAACAACAATTATTCAATTAATTGAACAACAAAACATGCAAGGTGTTGTTCAATTGTTTGAACAACAATCGTTCAATTGATTGAACATCAATACACACACAAAAATAAGTGATGTTCAATTGATTGAACAACAATCGTTCAATCGATTGAACAACAACATACACACAAAAATAAGTGTTGTTCAATTTATTGAAGAACAATCGTTCAATCGATTGAACAACAACATACACACAAAAATAACTGTTGTTCAATTGATTGAACAACAATCATTCAATCGATTGAAAAACACTTACTAAACACACCCAAAGAAAACAGATATCCTCATATTTACATGGTGATGCCAAACTATATTGCAATCAATCATAGAATAATATATACATTATTTACAGCTAAATAAATATACAATTTAACGAGAGAAAAGTTGTCGAGTCATTACTCCTTGCAGCGAAAATTTGCATAGTGGGGTCATCATGTACCCGTTGACAAAAAGACTCCTTGGTGAGTGGTTTGTGATAAAGACGCACTTGATGCCCGTTCACCTTTAAAGAATGGCCAGATCCATCAATGGTAGTCAAAGTGAGAGTACCATTGTTATGTACTTCTTGAATTTCATAAGGGCCAATCTACCTTGTCTATAACTTTCCCAGAAAGTCTTGGAATCTGGAGTCATAGAGAAGTGCCCAATCTCCTTTTTGAAATGTCTTATTTTTAATAAGACTGTCGAGCCACTTCGCTCTTTGCTTCTAAATAATTGTGGTTCATTATTGAGCAAGTAGTCGAGCCTCATCCAATTCGTTTATTTGTTGAAGTTGCTTAGCTTGGGTTTCTATTAGATCCAATCCCACTTCCTGAGCTATTTGTAGAGTCTTTATTTCAAATTCAATAGGAAATATAGGTTCTTTGCCAAATACAAGTTGGTACGGAGAATATCTAGTGGTATTTTTCCAAGTTGTGTGATAGGCCCACAAGGCCTCTGGTAGTCTAGCAGCCTAGTCCTGCCAATGTGTTGAGACTTTCTTGGTTAGAATTGCTTCGATGACCCTATTGGTGCTTTCAACCTGCCCGTTCGCCTGCGGGTGATACAGCGAAGTGAATCTATGTGTAATGTGGTGGTTCCTTAGAGTGGTTGTAATCTTGTGTCCTACAAATTGCCCTCCTCCATCCATTATCACTTCTCGAGGTAAACCATACCACACAAATAGCCCAAAAAGGAAATTAATTATAGCTTCTTCTGTAGCTCTTGGAAAATCTATTGTTTCTACCCACTTCATTACATAATCTGTGGCAACCAGTATGTAGGCATTTTGGTTTGATGGCAGATGAAATGGGCCAACAAAATCCAATGCCCATCGTTCAAAAGGTTTTATCACCAATTGGTGTTGCAGTGGCATTTCATCAGATTGACCAGGTCGGCCAATCCTTTGCTAGCTATCACAAGCCTGGGAATATTTCTTAGCATATTTAAAAATAGTGGGCTAATAATAGCCCATATGTAGTACCTTATACCCTGTTCTATGATTTGCGAAGTGTCCTCCATAGGGCTCATCATGGCAAGCCTTCAGGATTTCATAAATCTCATCCTCACAAATGCACCTACGTATACACTTATCATACCCTGTGTGAAAAAGGTATTCACCAATCCAAGAACACTGGGGACTACGCTAGACAATCTGCTTCCTTTCCCTTGCTGTCAAGTGCCTGGGCAACTTTCCTACTGCCAGATAATTTGCTACATCTACATACCATGGCGTTTTGACTACTACGACAAACAAATGTTCATCTGGAAATTGGTTGTCCACTGTCAATGGATCATTTATCTTTGGAACTCGAGACAGAAAATTAGAGACTGGGTTTTCTTTCCCTGGACAATATTTGATGGTGATATCAAACTCCTGCAAAAGCAATAACCACAGAGTCACTCGAACATTTGTAATAGGTTTTTTAGCTAAGTACCTAATGGTAGAATGATCAAAATACAAAAAAACTTGATAGCTAGTTATATAATATTTGAATTTGTTTATGGCATAAATGACAACTAAGAATTCATTATCTGTTACTGTATAATTAAGTTCAACAGCAGTAAGATTTTTGCTGATATAATATATAATATAAGGTTTTATGTCCTCCTCTTGGCCGAGGACAACGCCTATTGTTGCATCTGATGCGTTCATGGAGATGTGAAAGGACAGCTCCCAGTTAGGTCCACGTAATACTAGTGCCATCGAAACTAGTTTCTTTAAATCTGTAAAAGTTGTTTCACATTTTTTAGACCATTTAAAGTCAACATTTCCAGTTAAAGCATATAAAGGCACAACAATTTGTGAATTTTTTTTTATAAACCTGTGATAATAGCCTACATATCCAAGGAATCTACGTACCTCTGTCTGAGTACAGGGTGTAGGTAGTAAAAGAATTACCCATATCTTTGTTGGATCTACCTGTATCCCTACTGCAGAAATGTAATGTCCCAAGATTATGCCTTTTGTCATCATCATATGACACTTTTCATTGCTTAAACACAGCCTGATAGCGATGCATCATTCCAAAAACTTCTCTAATGTTTGTGGCGCTTGATCAAAGTCATCCCCATACAAGGTAAAGTCATCCATGTAAACTTCAAGTCCTTCTTTTATTAGATCAACAAAATGTTGAGTATGGCTCTTTGAAATGTAGATGGGGCATTGCATAATCCAAATGGTAACACTCTGTAAGCTAATGTACCCCATGGATAAATGCAGGTTGTTTTATCTTGGTCTTCAGGGGTGATTTGAATCTGATTGTAGCTGCTGAAGCCGTCTAGAAAGGAAAAGAACTGCTTCCCTAGCAGAATATCAAGGACTTGATCAACAAATGAAAGAGGGAAGTGATCTTTCTGTGTTGCCTTGTTCAATTCCCGATAATCCACACAAATATGCCACTTCCCATTTTTCTTGGGGAAAACTACCAATGGAGAGACCCATTTGCTATCTGAAATGGGGTAAATGAAATTCATGTCCAACAGCTTCTGTAGCTCTTCTTTTACAATGTCCTTGAGATGCGGATTCAATCTCCGTTGAGGCTTCCGAATAGGATGAGCATCCTTTTCGGTGTAGATATGATGCATACAGAGTTGTGGGTCTATGCCCTTCATGTCAAGATAGTCCTAGGAAAAATTCCCTTTATATTTTTGCAGGACCTGAATGATTTTTTGTTGTTGGCCGTTATAACCTATCATTAATGTTTAAAACCTTGCTTGGTTCAGTTTCAACAAGCTTGTTGTTATGAACGATAGTTGTCTAGATATGCTGATCATTAGTATCTTTCAATAGGTCTTCCAAGGCTTCATTATCAAGAATTGCTTTTAACATTTGACATTTGACATTGTTCACATTAGTTGGCTGATTGATAAAGTTGATGATAACATCATCTTCAGTCTGATCCATGAATTCAAGTGCCTTTGCTATTGTAAGTGGTGAACAAATGATTTCTTCTAGGTATGTGGGTGGTTGTTTACATATTTTTACAATGGGCGGACTTGGTTTGGAAAGAGGATATAAGACAAGATTTTTTATAGTATCCAATTTAGCAATAGTCATGATGCCCTCTCAGAAATCTATGTAAGCATCAGTTGTTACTAGCCAAGGTCGGCCCAAAATCATAGGGTGCCCATCCAATCAACTCTTTGGGTTTATAATGAGAAAATCTACTTGATACTCCCATGAATCAACATAAACTGTAATATACTGTAAAGTTCCCTTTGGATTTACCACTGAACGATCAACAAGTTCTAGTAGGGTGGTGGTTGGTTCTAGAGCTGTAATATTGAGTGTCTGACAGGTTTCTGTTGTTAAGATGTTAATGGTTGCACCCAGATCAACTAATGTGTTTGGAAAGGAGCAGCCATATATTTGAACTATAACTATGGGATTCCCAGGATATTCATACTTTACCGGAGTTTCCCCTCCCAAGAGTAAATCAAATAAGGTCCCTACAACATGAATGGTGGGTGAAGTTTTTACTTTCCTCACAGGCTTCTTTACACATAACTTCTTAATCATTTTAGAATAAATAGGAATATATTGGATGGCCTGGAGGAGAGAAATTTTAATACAAAGATTTTTTAGTTCCCATACAAGATCGAAATCTAGATAAACATTGGTTTTGGTATTATTAACCTTTTAGGGAATGAGGAGAAGTGACTATGAGTTTCTCAGGATCTTTATGCTAATATGTATCTTCTCCTTGGTTTATTTCTGTGTTGATTACAGTTGATGGTATATGTACAGGTGCGATTTCTAAATCAATTGATGGTTGGTCTCTGTTTTCCTTAGGGGTGATGATACGTCTTGACCTCAATCTAAGTTCATTACATTCTTTTTGTTCAATCTCATAGTCTGAACTTTCAACAATTTGCATCAGTTGAATAGGTCCATTATTGGGATTTAGATTCGGTTGAGCTGGCAATTGAGGATGTAGAAGGGGCTGAGGATTTTGTTGTAATCGATATGGAGCTGATAATGCAGGTTGAGGTTGAGGACCTATACCCATATGTGTATTGGATATCCCAAAGGTCACTGCCAATTTCGAGATCAGTTTGGATTTTGAGAAGTAGAGGCAGGCCACTGGGATGGATATGGATTACCTTGCAAAACAGGAGTAAACGGAGAATTTGGCCAGCCATTACGCGAAAAGGACTGATTTGGCCAAGGTGTCATAGGGAATGGCTAGGATTTCCAATTCGAGTAAGATGACTGGCCTTGCCATGCTGCCCCAGGGTTCTGTTGCTGATTAAATAGTGAAGAAGGAAAGAATTGGGATGTGTCTTGTGACATACCTATGGGTTTGGCCTGCCACTGTCAACGCTGGTTCAATAAGTACACTGGCTCTGTCCCTTCTTCTGCTTCTTTGAAAACTACTTTCAGCCCTGGAAGTGATGGACATTGTTCAGTGGTGTGATCCTTGGTGCAGATGACGCATGTCTAAACCATGTCTAATGGACACTCCCGTTGGCTATGCTTCTTTCGACATCGTGGGAAGAAATCGTCCAAATTCTGTTCTACTAAGGCTTGTTTGTGTTTAGCCTGTAGGACATCTAGCTATGTTGTGAGGGTGCCCAGGATGTCCATCTTGAAGTCTCCAGGAGGTTAACGATTTCCATCCTTGTTACACCTCCACTATGTGGTTTGCTTCATCCGGTCATAGGATCTTGACTTCCTGACCCTGTGTGTGTGCTACCTCGTGAACACCTGATACACAAGCGAATGATTTCATTATAATCTTCTTGAGAAATATCTCCTTTCCCCATCAAATTTAGAGTTTCTATCCATTCTTCTTTCATTCCCTTAATTAAGATAGTTCTCAGGACTTCTTTTGGTAAAGTGGTGTAAGGGGATCTCTGCAAATTATAGTGAAATTGTTCGACATATTCTTCTAGAGTTTCATTATCCTTTGCAGCCATCTTAAAGATTTAATATTTTAATCCCCTAGTCTTGAAAAAGTCATGGTATCTTGTGAGGAAAGAAGTTTTCATGTCATCCCAAGAGTTAATAGTACGTCCGCCTAGACCAATGAACCACCTCAAAGCTTCTCCTTTTAGAGTACAAGGGGACAATTTTAGTTTTTGAGGGTGGCTGGTATAGTCAATCCTCTACAGAGGACATGAAATTCGAATAAGAAGGCATCCAGATCCTCTATGATCATCCCATGAAAAGTTGGGATGCTTTGCAAGGGAATAGCTTTCATCGGGGCATTGGCCACTTGGTCGACTATGGGGTATTCCAATGTCAAGGTCTGACCTTGAGGTGGTAGATTCACCATTTGGTAAAAAATGTGCCAATATCCTTCAGGGATTTCAGGGGGTGTTATTTGAGTAAGCAGAGGATTCGCAATCCGAGTTGGTTTTGCAGCACTGCCTAGATTCGGGATCATAGGAGATCCTTGTTCAGATAGTTGAGGTCTTGTCTTAGCAGTTCCACTGGTTTCTCCCTCTCCTTCTCTTAAGTTGCACAATTTTCCCTCATGTAGAGGATCAGAATGTAAATTTGTTGTAACCTGAAAACTCTGTTCAAATCCTCTAATTTGGCTATGAATCTCAGCGTAGGCTGTAGATGGTGAGCCTGCTGCCCGATGGATTATAGTAGGGCTTTTTCCAGAGACAATTTAGAATCCTATTTATGCTTGAGACTCTGCTTTTCTTACGATTTCGTCTATAAATTTTTTTCTCCCAAGGCTCAATGATCCCTTGGGTTTTCTGGATTTAGGTTGGGGGTTCTGATCTTTTTTTGTCTTTTTATTCCTAGTCATTCATAAAAAAACTATTCCTAATTAACCTCTATGCTTTTGTTGAAAAGCGGGCTGATGAGCAAGAGTTTTACTTGTTGGACACGCAGGTTCTTACCTCTCATTTTTAAAACCCAATTCTTTCACAGCAAGATAAAAGGAAATCACTTTGAAACACTCTCCACAGCAACAACGCCAAAATTTTGGTGCACTAAGATGTCTTATTACAAGCAATCCTAATACCTACATTAATCATCAACCCAAGGCAAGTCTTTTTATTTCAAGTGTGTCAGCACTATATATGTAGTGAATTCAGAGGTCAATTTATATTGGAATCTTTGAAATTGCTAATGTCCATTTCTCTAAATTCAACCCAAACACTTCTAAAATGAATTGATAACACACTTCCAAAGCTACTTAATCTATTTTGCAAGCCACTGAATCAGAAAGCAAATAGAAAGAATCACGCTTGACAATCTAACTGATATTGAAACAAACTCATTTAACATGAAGGAAATCTATGAAAATTGAACAACAAATAACCATATAAACATCTCATGGAAAGAAATCACTCTAGCTTTGAAATCTATGATAGTGTTACCTTAGAATGAACAACAATCTAGAATTAACATAACCAATTCAATAAAGAGCATCACGCATATATAATCACACAGCTAAATCTAGAATCTTGACTGAACAACAAACGCAAATCAGAATCATCAATCCTCACAGTAGAATGATACTAACTTTACAAACTAACAATAATACACAGTGAAGAATAAACAAAAATGATTATAACACAATTGAAGTAGTAGATCTTCTATTGACTGGGCCCAAAGTCTCCAGAAGTCCCCACTGTTAGATATTCAGAATACGATTCTGAATTCAACACAGTCTTCTTCATTAAAATCAATAACAAAGTTACAACACCACCAAGATGAAAGTATTATATGTCCAAAAAGAATAGTTACAATTTACGAATTCCTAAACTAGCTGTTCAGTTCACCTTATGGCTTTATATAACATTTGGAAAAGTAAATAAACATACGTGAATCCTTAGGATCAGAGGATCCTCAAGATTTCGCAACACTCGATCTGATTTCATCATAAAATAACATTGGTCCTCCTAGTCTTCCTCTGTCTTCCATGCTTAGGACATTGTCTTTTTTCCTTTACTAGTTGTTGTTGTTCTATCGATTGAACAACAATCGTCCAATCCGCGTCCCTGCATATAAATATGGTGAAAGTCAATTTTATGTGCCTAGATTTATCTAATTTGTTACTAATCGATTTTACCCAGCTTCTATTGTTGTTTCCTCTATTTTTATCCATAAAACGAATATAAACATGTGAAGATAAATTCTTAATTAGGCCATTTGCGAGGAGAAAACATACCTTTTCCTCAGCCCAACATGTACGAATGCAGATGTGTTGTAGTCGGTAGGCCCAACTACTTCATGACCTCTGTTGAAATGAGGTTCTTTTGGCTCACACTGTCGACAATGAACTGCAGCGCAAAATCCTTCACCCACATCAATGAGTGGAAGAGACGTGCCCCCTCCTCTGGATCTTCGGGCTCATTCTTCTGGATCTTGGTGGTGGCCACGGTGGAACTAGGCTCCGCCTTAATGATCTTCTTCCCTTCATCATTCCCCTTGTTGGGTTCTAACTCAAAGTCAGAACATGCGTCTGATTTAGAAGCCTTCAGCTCGGCCACCAGTGACTGCTTGGCCCAACACTCACTCGTGTTGTGAGTGGAGATCGTATGGAACTCACACCATTTTCCATGTCCTTCTTTGTCCTAGTGGTGTTTTTATTTGCTTGCAGCTTCAACGAGTTGTCCTCGGTCGCCCCGCCTTGGCTTTGTTATTTGCTCTACGGTTTGGGGACGCCTTCCCCTTGCTTCAAATTCGTAGATCCAAAGTCTCTCTTTTTTTGTTTAAACTTCTCCTCGATCTTAACAACGTATCGATTCGCTGTTCTGAGCGAGGAGATGTCTAGTAACTCCATCTCGTCCTGTATGTACCTGTGTAGGCAGTTGCAGTACTTGAGTACCAAATTTCGCTCAGAATCCTTGATACCCAACTTCGTGTGAAGGGTATGAAAAACATTGGTAAACTCTGGCACGTCTTAGTCCCTTCCCTAACGCACTGTGGTCCATTTTATGTATTTATCGTCATAGCTCCCCATAGGGTAATACTGCTCCTTGATGGAATCCCGAAACAAATTCGAAGTAGATGTGGCTGAAAATAATGAGGGTTTACTTTCGTCCATCTTCTCACAATAGGTTTCCCACCAGTCCTTGACATGGGGGCGACTTTGAGAAGTGCAAAAGTAATCTTTTCCCAACCAGAAAAATCATGAACAAAAAAATATCATTCTAGCAGATTTAACCATTTATCTACAGAGTCCGCATCTATTTGACCATCAAATATGGGGATGTTAAAGTTAACTTGTACATTAAAGGGTGTGGCGCTTCCAGAGTAGTTGCTAGAAGGAGATGTGTTTCCCTTGGGTAGTCATTAAAGGATCTAGGAAAAGTTTTCCATCATCGTGTTCCTCTATCGCTCGAGAGCTTCTTCGAGCAAGATTTTGAAAGCATCTCACGCCCCCTTGTCTTTTTTCTCTTCCGCCATGAGAGGCTGCTGGGATTTGTGACGCTGGTCTTGCAAAGGTTCGATCAGTTCGAGCCCTAACTCCTTATATCTCGACCTCGTTGGGGACATATAAAGAAAAATAGAGAAAGAGCAGATTGCTCTGATACCAATTGATCCAAACTTAAACAAGAACGCAACAAATTACAGATATAACCATAAATACAGAGATGCAATAGAAATGACACTTCATTTCATTAATATCAAATACTGAAATATGCTTACAAACATAATGGAAATAAAACTAGCTTTGGCGATGGTAGCTTATCTCTAAGAAGAGATGTGGTGGCGATATGCCTCTAAATTGTTTGACAACGAGGCTCGAAAGCCTATTTATTATTGAAAAACATTGGAAAACCTTAAACATCCAAAAACCTAACCCTAGGAGATGAAGCGCCAAAACTATGGGCCCCATTTATGTAAATTGGTACAACAACTTCCCCGGGTCGTAACTTTGACATACGATCTTTGTTTGATGCGCACAAGACCTTATTAGAAAGATCTATCTGAGGACCACAACTTCCAAATCCTAACATGAGTTTACTCATGTTTCCCGATTTTCCCACAAAATGTCGTTTAGGGCCTCAAAACGGCTCTGGAAGTTCAGGACCTGAAAAACTGTAAAAAAACAGTTAATTGTGCTACAATTAAGGAAACTGAAAAGCTGAAAGAGACAATGTTGGGGGTCCAAGTGGAATAGGCAGGTGACTGCCAATATCCACCTAGATCACATATGGTGTTATTGTAAGTGAATGCTTTCCATTGGTTAATAAGTTACATACTTGTGCTTGGATTTGTGACTTTTATTAATAATGCATTGTTTAGTTGATGCCATTTCATTAAATATATTTTGAATAGAGTGATTGTTTGCAAGTCTTTTACTTCTATTTCTTTTATTTGTTTGTTGCTTAGTTTGCATAAGTTTTGGGCCACAGGTTTTGGTACACTATTGTGCTAAAAACCTTTTTACAAGAATGCCACTAAAGACACATTAGTAAATTTGGGAATGCACCAACGAGCATGTGAAAAATTATTTTATTAAATTTAACTCAATGGCTATGTACTAGAGCATCACCAATGATGTGTTTGTACATTTATGAGTGACCAGTAAGTACAAGAAAGTTTGATGTATTGAATTTAATTTGATGACACATTATGTATTAGTGCATCATTCATAGTACAATAGTAAAAATATTACGATATGGGGTGATCCTAGGTGGATAATGTGGATATTGAAATTAATGTGTGTAGATGCTATCACTAAGATTATAGCTTAACTCCCCCAAAGTGGCCTCCATCCTCAACCCCTCTCCATGAGGTTTAAACCTGACATCTAGAAGGGACTGATACTCAACCACGGTGAACTAGTCTACACCTAATGGATATTATTATTAGATACATTGATAATATTTTGCTAATTTTAAAAATGGTTGCATGAATGTGTATATGGTATGGTATTATTATTAAGTACATTGATAATATTTCTTATTTTTTGCTTAAATTATTATTTTAATTCAAAACATTTAAACTTGATTTGATCTACATGGTGCATCAATGTATTTCTAGGTGTATGAATCAAAAAAAAAAAAAAAAAACACTGTAAAATGATATTTTCTATAATTATATGCAACGTAACATTATTGTGTGTATTTTTGTGCACATGGTGTAATTGTTAAATTAGGAAGAATTTGTTACATACCAAATATTTAAAATATTAAAATAAATGAAAGTGAAAATTATGTATAACAAATATGAGCATGATGCATAATATCGATGAATTACACAATAATTTCTTAAAAAATATAAGAATCTCGTCCAAATATTCCCATACATGTATACATCCAAATCACATGTTCTTTAATAATGACCATATGATCTCTATATATGCCTATTTACACATTGTACATGTAGCCTCTTTATATTACATATATATTCAATTCCATATATACCCTTTAAAGTCATATTATATACATTTAATTCCATATATATTCCCTAGAGTCCATACTAAAAAGAAAATTTTAATATTTTGTATATTAAGTATACAAAAATATTAAGAAAACTTGAATATAAATATATAAAATTACAACTTTTATAATTAGATGAATGATCCAAATTTATTATACAATAAGTTTCTTTTGTGCATAAATATGGTTGACATTTTTTCACAGCATTTTTCTATTTAATTTTTTCATAAATTACTAAAATAAAATTATTTTACATAAATATCTAACTATTATATATTTTGGAATTTTTATTAGAGTTGAACCATTTTTTTCGTCAAATCATACTTTAATATTATTTAAAATATTTTTTCAATACCCTAAAAACATATAAAACACTATATGGTAAAGATTTCACAACTCAGACTCTAGTGGCAAATTCAAGCATTTTAACCCGAAAACATGTCCAAAACATATAAAGCACCCACAAACACTCTAAAACATATTTTTAAAACGGGTTTCATTGATTATGTCGGGTAATTATTTAAATGGATTGACTACCTAGAAAAACTGTTCAAATTGCATTAATTAATTCTCAAAAAAACATGGTTCCCGAAGCTTGTTACCAAATTGCCACGTCATTTCTCTGGCGAAAGTTAAAAAAAGGAGAGGAAAACACATTGCGAACCTGAATTCTCCAGAAGCGCCTAGAGAATCCTGGACGCTTCCAGAATGGAGCACAAGCCTCTATGTATAACCTTTGCTTCTGAGTATTCCCCATCGAGTTCTGAAGAGCGTTTCGCATTATCTGTCAATCAATTCGCCATTCTTCAATCTTTGAAGAGTGTTTCGCATTACCTGGAAACCAATTAGCCATTCTTCAATCTTTTATTCCAATACTACTATTGTTTAAAATCCGGTGAGCAATTGAGTTGTTTCCTGTTGTTTTTTTTTCTTCAGCTTCATTCAAAATTTGAAAGTTGGACGTAAAGATTATTTGGGGTAAAGAAGTGTTTTGTCTCTGCAGGGGAAGACATTTGAGAGATGGCAATGGATCCTTTAGTGAGCACCGTTTTGCTGAGCTTACCGGACGAGATGGAGAGGGTCCTCCACGCCCCGACCCGCTCTTATGTGCGTGACAGCGAGGCCACGGCTTCGACTCCCGTGGATGTGAAAGAATACCCTCACTCTTACGTCTTTATAATTGACATGCCTGGTCTTAAATCCAACGACATCAAGGTACCAGAGAACGCTAAATCTCCTTAAAGATTGACACATTTTGCCTCTATTTTTTTTTCTTTCTTTTGTTATGGCCGTCTGCTAGGGTTTTGTTGAAATGTGTGGTGATGTCCCCGGCCAAGGTTCAAGTGGAAGATGATAACATTCTGAACATCAGTGGCGAGCGTAAGAGGAACGAGAAGGAAGAAGAAGGGGAAGTTAAATACATCCGCATGGAGCGCAGAGTGGCTAAGTTCATGAGGAAATTCACCTTGCCTGCTGACTGCAACCTGGAGGCCATCTCTGCCGTATGTCAGGATGGAGTGCTGACCGTCACGGTTCCCAAGCTTCCCCCGCCGGAGCCGAAGAAACCTAAGACGATTGAAGTCAAAATCGGATAAATCATCTGCTCTAGATGCACAGATCGAAATCTTTGGTGAATTTTGTAGGGTTTTGTTGCCTGTGCCTTAGCTATATTTTGTACGTTTTTGTTCTAGGCTGGAGAAATGTGTAATGCTCTGCATTCTATGTATCCAACCTGGGGCGCAAGAATAAAGATTTTTGGAATTTCTGCGATATATTGTTTTCTGTTAATGGGACAACAGAGCTCTGCATCTAAGTATAATTTCTGTTTTTGAAGGCTTTTACTGAACCTTGCCCGTGGGTTTAAGGTCTCGATTTGTGTTCTCCATGCCTTATTTTAAGGCCGTTACTGGACCTTGCCCAATGAGTGCATGTACTGTTTGTATTTTTTTCGTCATATAAATATAGGTTTGTATTTTAAACCGTTTATTGTAGTTTCCTATGGCTTAATTTGTCCTCATTTTGCACTGGAATTTAAATATAAACCCTCTGGTATGAGCTGTCCAGTAATATGTTGAAAACAAATTTGGAATTCAAATCTAAACCCTCTGGTATGAGTTGTCCAGTAATATGTTGAAAACAAATTTGGAACTCAAATCCAAACCCTCTGGTATGAGTTGTCCAGTAATATGTTGAAAATAAATTTGGAAATCAAATCTAAACCCTCTCATATGAGTTCTCCTGTAATATTTTGAAAAATAAGATTGTACCGGTGTTCGGTAAGTGCCTCTTACTTTCTTTGCATACTTGATTGCATCAATAGGTCCGCCTATAATGTGCGTGTCGTGTTTTCTCCCGAACTTTCTGGGGTTTTGCTTAGTATGGTATGCTTTTTGATTGACTCATGAGATCCAGAGACAGAGTGAGCCGTGTGGCCGGCGCCGGTGAGAAAGGCAGTAGAGACAAAGCTAGTAGCTAATGTAGATCCAATCCCCGCTTGACCATGTCTTGTTCTGTCCCCGCTGTTTGTAGCTCAATCTGTTAACGTTCCAAATTCCCAGCCGACCGCACAGCAAAAGGCAGCTCGATCACTAGTAATCCATGTTGAAGAGGAACCAGTAAATGATCGCCGAGAAGCACTTTCCCTTCCTGCAGCTTTGTTTGTTATGGGGGCAGGACGGAGGGGAAGGACTGGTTAGGCTCTGTTTGTTATTGGGGCAGGAAGGAGGTGACGTAGAGCCAAAACATTTATTATTTTATTCATTCACAAAAGCTTGGCTTTACACATGAAATACATAGCTATTTATTTTGGAGAAATAAATTTCACAAATTTCAAGATAAACATTTTCTAGGATATGGGGAGGAAGTTGAGAGTAATTTTCTGAATTATAGGAACCTATCTTAACTATTTAATCTTTAACCAATTAAAGAAGTATTCCATAAAATAAATCTAGAATTTTCTAGTTTCTCTTAATTAAATAAATACATAAATTAAATTAAAACATGAGATGCTCAACTACATAAATATAAAACATGAGATGCTCAACTACTAGGGAGGAAAAATGAAAAATTTCATATGCTTTGTTTTTGGAGTTCTTCAATATTGGTATCATATTTTGAAATCTATGCTTTCTTATTCAAGCAGTATCTTTGATATTGTAACCATATTTTGAAATCTATGCTTTTCTCATTCAAGTAGCATTTTTGAGTGGTTGATTTTTCCATTTAACGAAGTATTGCAAATACTTTTTATTCTTACTATTTTTAACCACTCTTTTATTGTTGATAATTGATTTAATTTTCTTTGTTGGTGTTGAAAGTAGTTGTTTCTTCCATTGAACTTTATCACTAGTAATGTTTTTGTTGAGTGGTTAATTTTTCTATTTAACGAAGTATTGCAAATACTTTTTATTCTTAGTATTTTTAACCACTCTTTTATTGATAATTGATTTATTCTTAGTATTTTTAACCACTCTTTTATTGATAATTGATTTAATTTTCTTTGTTGGTGTTGAAGGTAGTTGTTTCTCCCATTGAACTTTATCACTAGTAATGTTTTTTTGTTGGTGTTGAAGGGAGTTGTTTCTCTCATTGAACTTTATCATTAATAGGTGTAGGATCATTCATTGGCTTTTTAAAGGGGTATAGATCAAAAACATTAAATATTGGTGAGATGATTTTTAAAGGGGTATAGATCAAAAACATTAAATATTTGATGAAAATTTCCTTAAAATTATCTTTTTCGGTTTTCAATTATTATATTCCTTTTAGGGGAAAAATAATTTCGAAGATATTCTATAACGAAATTTTTGAACATTAAAATCTAGTTGTCTTTTTTTGGAATCTATTTTTCGTTTATACTTGTTGCTTGACTTTGATTTGTATTTTCTACATATTGGCTACAAAATCTTCACCTATTTCTTTGAAAAAGTTTTCTATGTTAGTTGCATCATTTGTTTTTTTTACAGGTTATAAAGTGTGTCATCTTGAGAATCAATAAACAACAAGAAGTATTGAGTCACCTCTTCTTTGCGTTTTGGGCAATCCTAGTACAAAATCCAAGCTTATAGAAGTCCCACGGTTGATTTGGTATTGGTAAGGGCTGATACAGTTTAGTGTTCTAATTTCTTCCTTTTGCATATTGATTTATCTTGCATTTTTCAACAAATTTTTTTACATATGTTTACATGGAAGGCCAATAGTAGAATGCTTGTAATTGTGTTAGCGTTTTATCTTGCCCAAAATGACCTGCCAAACTTTCACTGTGTTTTTCTTTCAACAAACATCTAGGAATGCATAATTGTCTTCTTTTGAGGAGAAGTCCTTGTATAATGTAATTTAACCATATAGTTCTATCTCTACTAAAATTTTCACATGCTAATGTAATCTAAACACAGAGTTCTATCTCTACTTACAAGATTTTCACAAGTTGTGTAAGCTTTTTTGAAATTTGGATGAATTTTATACATATCTTTTAGCTCATCAAATCTTAAGCCATTCATTTGGAATTCTTGCAAAATTAAATTGATCTTGCTTGATGCATCTACTACTTTATTTGATTGCCCACTTTTATGTTTGATGACAAATGTAAAATTTCATAAGAATTCAATCCATTTAACATGTTTTTAACTCAATTTTGTTTGTTTGTTGATATATTGTAAAGCATGATTATTTGCGTAGAGAATGAATTCTTTTGGCAAGATAATGTTCTCATTTTTTTAAAGTTTGTATGATGACATAGAATTCTTTATCGTAAGACGAGTATTTTTTATTGGTTTTATTGAGTTTTTCACTGTAGTAGACGACTAGTTTTTCTTCTTGACTTAGAAAAACTCTTATTGTAGTTTGATTGGCATCGGTCTTACCTTGGAACAACTTGTTGAAATTTGGCAATGCTAAAATAGGTTGGTCTGTAATTTTTTTCTTTAATAATTTGAAACTTTTATTAACTTCTTTGGTCAAGTGGAATGGTTGATTTTTTTCTTTAATAGTTTTTACAATTGGAGCACATATACCACTAAAATTTTTGATAAATTTTCTGTAGAAACTTGTCAATCCATGAAAACTTCTTACCTTTGAGATGTTTCTTGGAGTTGGCTAATTGATTATGACCTTCACTTTCCCTTGATCCATATTTAAGATTTCCTTTGAAATCACAAAATCCAAGTATAATAATTATGTTTTCATGAAACTACACTTCTTTAAATTGATTAAAAATTTATCTTATTGCAACTTCTTCAAAACCATCTTAAGATGTCTTAGGTGCTTTTCTTTTGATTCACTATAAATCAAGATATTATCAAGATAAATTATATCAAATTTTCCAATAATTTCTTTTAAGGCTTTATTCATTAACTTCATAAAGATATTGGGAGCATTGGGAAGTCCGAAGGGCATTACCAACCATTCAAATAAGCCATTATTAGTTTTGAATGATGTTTTCCATTCGTTGCCTTTTCTAATTATGATCTCATGATATCCATTTTTAAAATCTATTTTAGAAAAATATGTAACACCACTTAGACAATTTATAAGATTATCAATACGAGGTAATGGAAACATGCACGTGTTTGTGATTTTGTTGATTGCTCGAGAATATGTACACATTTTTTTATTGTGATTTTGTTGATTGCTCTAGAATTTGTATACATTATCCATTTGCCATCCTTTTTTGCGGTTTAACACTATCGGAACAACACATAGACTTAGGCTTTCTTAGATGAGACCCTTATCCAACAATCGTTGCAATTGATTTTTAATCTCTTCATTCTTCTTTCGAGTCATTCTATAGGTTGTCTTGTTTGGAACGCTGACACCTGGAATGAGATCAATATGATGGTTGATACTTGTAATGGGAGGAAACTTATTAAGTAATTCATCCACTACAATATCAATGAATTCATTCAACATATTTTTAATTTCCTTTGAAAGGTCATTCAAGTTTGTGCTTGTGAGGACTACTTTTGGCTTACTAATCAAAGCAGAATTTATCTTCTCATGCTTGATTTCTTGAAAAAGTTCTTTTCCACTAAGTAACATTACCTTGAATTGGTCTTCTTTTGGTGTTTTTTCATTCTTCAAAAGCAAGAGTACATGTTTTTCTCTATCAACAATCGTTGCAATTGATTTTTAATCTCTTCATTCTTCTTTCGAGTCATTCTATAGGTTGTCTTGTTTGGAACACTGACACCTGGAATGAGATCAATATGATGGTTGATACTTGTAATGGGAGGAAACTTATTAAGTAATTCATCCACTACAATATCAATGAATTCATTCAACATATTTTTAATTTCCTTTGAAAGGTCATTCAAGTTTGTGCTTGTGAGGACTACTTTTGGCTTACTAATCAAAGCAGAATTTATCTTCTCATGCTTGATTTCTTGAAAAAGTTCTTTTCCACTAAGTAACATTACCTTGAATTGGTCTTCTTCTGGTGTTTTTTCATTCTTCAAAAGCAAGAGTACATGTTTTTCTCTATCATTTTCAAAATTATAGGTGTTTCTCTTTCCATCGTGTATTGATTTCATGTCATATTGCCATGGTCTTCCAAGCAGAATATCACGCACATCCATAGGCATAACATCGCAAAGAACTTTATCCTTATAACATCCTATTTGAAACTCTACTTCACATTGTTCATTAAGTAGTATCTAATGTCTCTTTTGCAACCGCGAGAATTTGTACGGAGTAGGATGTTTAGTTTTTTTTTTTTAATTTAACTTTTCTACCATCTCTGTGGATAATAGATTATTTGTACTACCACTATTGATAATGACTTCACAACATTTTCCTCTTGATTTGCAAACATTTTTGAATGATGTTTTCCTATGTGTATGTTCATTTATTTTTTCAGGAGACTTTAATAAAGGTTTTTTCAGCATTAAGGATTCACCAGTTTCAGGTGCATTTTCATGTGTAGAGGATTGTACACTTTTTGTATCAGTTTGTATTATGTGTGCTACCTCGACTAGAAAATCTTTTTAGACATTCATTAGATTTATGGCCAACTTTGTTATATGTATAACATCTTATCACAAAAGATCGGCCTCTACCTCTTTGATATGGTCTTCGTCCTTTGAAATCTCCTTTTGATGATTCTGCTTGATGTGAATTGTCTCCTTTCTTTTTGAATGGGAAATATTTCACTAGAAAATCCTCTTCTTGATTGTCCTCTACTTGATGATCTTTTGCTTCTTTGACTATGCTCTCTTGTTAATTTTTCTTCTATTTTGAGCGCTATCTAGTAAGTTTCTTCAACAATTTTTAGAGACAAAATATCCAATTTATCTTGTATTTCAAAGCTTAGGCCATTAATATATCTAGCTAGTTTTTCATCATTCACTTTCACATGACCAAACCTTATACTTAATTTATAAAAAAAAAAAATTATATTCTTTTACAAACATGAATTTCTGCTTGAGATTTTGCATCTGTTGAAAAATATTTAATTGATAATCTTGGTGAAATTTACATTTGAGTTTGACTATCATCATATCCCAACTAGTGATCTTCCCTCTGTTTTTATTTCTCCGTTCGGTTTGCAGACTATCCCACCATAGTGCAGCATGTCCTTTTAATTTTGTCACCGTGAACTTAACTTTCTTCTCTTCAACTACATTTTCATAGTCGAAATATTTATTCATGGCATTGATCTAATTGATCAATTCTTCATGATTTAAATTTCCTTCATACATAGGCACGTCTAATCTCGGATTGCTTCTTATTCCTGTAATCATCTTGACCATTTTCTCTTTTGGAGTTTCTTCTTCAACTTCTTCTTCTTCTAAGCTTTTTTTTACTTCACTGATATCACCAATATTGACATCTCTTCTGTTTGTTGTCTCTAATGCATCTAATATTGTTCAAATATGTCTTTCTTCATTGAGTAAGACTTGCTTGGCAGCTGGCCTTTCTTGACCAAATCAAACTTCTCTAGCTCTATCTGCCATGTCTTATGCAATAATTGATAACTAATTCCTTCCAAAGTATTTTAAAATGGACGATTTCCACAACCTTTCAAAATATTTTTTTTTTAACAATCAACATTAATATCATTTTCTTGTTATTTTTTTAGAAAAAGGCTAAAAATATCATAAAATATCTAGGATCAAAAATTAAATTAATTCCATCACTGCGACTCATTTTCAATGTTGTGAATTTCGCAAATAACTTAAAACGTTTCTAGGAACCAATACCTATAAGAAATGTAAACTGAATTAATAAAATTTAAAATAGATCAAACTAATGCCAATTACTTAAGGTTGGACGAGTTGACCCAAAACCATAGCCACCACCTCCTCGACCAAACCCTTGGTCTTCCCAAAATGAAGGCTGAAATTCTGCAGGTAGGTAAATGGTCAGATTTGCAGGAATTTTGTATATATGTGGAGCTCAATTAATAAAATTGATAATCACGCATTATAGCAACTGAAAAAAATGGACTTCTTTTCTTCTCGATCATGTTGTTTTGAGGTATGTAGCATAAATTCTCCAGCAACTCCATGAGGGGGACCTCCATGGTATCCTTCACACCTTCCCACATGTTCTTTTGATGGCTTTCTATGTAGAAAGCCTCCTCACACTTCTCACACGCAGAAAAACATCCTTCGCAGTATCTTCAATGTAGTATCAACTGCAATATGCCTCCAATCCATGCAAAATCATGCAAGGATAGCCTTCAACTCCTTTCAAACAACCTTCACAACATTTCGACTCAACATCTTTAATTTAAAGGAAACACCCATATGAACAACAATTGTTGTTCAAATAAATTTCCCCTCCTTCGATTTCAGCTTCTCCAGACCAACATCAATGTATCTAAACTAGAGAAAATATGTTTATCTTCTAACACAAATGGTTTATTAGTAAACAAACCATCATACCCTAGATGTTAATAAACTCAATGCTTCCTATAATTTTTCAACAACGCTCTTTGCAATGGCATATTCAAGCATCGATCAAAGACATAGTTTGTGATCAACAAACTTATGCGCCTCCCCCAAGATGAATTAAAAACACAACTGATGCAACCACTGCATAATCACACTCATCTCACACCTGGTGAGAGCTCTGATACCAAAATTTGATGCAGAGCCAAATGAAGAATTCGGGGAAGAAAACTAACCAAAACATTTATTATTTTATTCCTTTACAAAAACTTGGCTTTACAAATGAAATACATTGTTATTTATTTTGGAGGAAGAAATCTCTCAAATTTGTCAAGAGAAACTTCTTCTTGGATATTTGGAGGAAGTTGAGAGTAATCCTCTCAATTTTAGGAATCTATATTAATTACCTAATCTTTAACAAATTCTAGAATTATTCATAAAATCTAGAACTTTCTAGTTTCCCCCAATTAGATAAATATATAATTTTAAAATCTCAGATGCTCTTGCATCAGGTGGGGAATAATTGGTTAGGAGTATGTGGTAGTTTAGGTATCTTTACAAGTGATAATACCCAAGATGTTAAAAAACATAGTAGTATTAGTGCTACTATCCAAAATGTCTATAAACAACAATTAGACTATATAATTATTAAATCTACTTAGATCCATCTTAACTTTGGATATATCAAGCACCGAGAGGGATCAAATATCTCAAGGTGTAAACTTCTCATTTGAGCGCAAAACTTGAGGAAAGGTTTGTAACTCGAGAGATTTGATCCCTCTTGGCGCTTGATAGATTCGAAGTTAAGAAGGATCTAGGTTGGTTTTAGTCATGCGCGGCCAAGGAAAATCTACTAAAAGTATGATTAATTTTATCAATAATATGTAAATACATCTAATATTAATATAATAATTTTAAATATGCTAAATATGTCTGAGATTAATCTGGTCATTTTAATTTTAAATTTTCTTAGTTATCTCAGTTTGTTGAGATTATAAATATTGTTAGTAACTTTAATGATGAAATACAAATTTTGAATGCAAAGTGATAATGTAATAGTGTTGAATCATAGAAAATGTGAATAATAAGAATGTAGTCAATTACAAATAGTCTTCATTATGATCAATCTCAAACTATTTTCTTTTACTATTCTTATTGTCACTCTTGTTAGTTTTTTCATATTTTCATATCGATTATATGAAAAGGACAATTAAAAGCGTAAACCATTTAAATATTTAGCTCGAGTTGTTGTATTAAACATCATACCTTGTCTCTCTTGCCTTCCAAGATTAATAAGCTGAATTATTATTGTTGGCATTATGATACAGGTGTTGTCTTTGATGGCAACTCACTCAGAAGATAGATCATAGTATAGCAGATCAATAGCAAAGAATTAATGATCAAACTACAAATAATGAATAAAGAGAGGTATACATAGGTTCACCTTGACAAAGGTGCGTATACACGCAGGTTAACAGACCAAAATAAGCGTATAATGTACACACGCACTTTCACAAGAGGGAAAGCACCTACATGTTGGAAAACTAAGTTTTGGTTCGAGGTATTTGGTCCATGGTATTTTGATCCATGTTATTGGTCCTGTTAGCTCTGCTACATACTTCAGCATTTGGAGGACTAAATATCAGCTCGGCCATGTGTTTATGCCGAAAACGTAGATCACAACAGTCTTTTCCTCCCTTCTCCTTCATTTTCTCTAATGTCTGTAGCCCCGCCATCTCTGTTTTTCCTCTTAAAACCTCTCCATTCCCCGTTTAAACCCACTTTCCCTCAGGAACCTGAGCGCAAAGTCTAATCCTATTAGATCATGATCATGTGCCCTCGCGCCTTCGTAACCTATCATCACCCGTCATCGCAACCGTCGATTTGTTGTCCCTTGATCAGACGATCCCTGCCACAAATAACCTCCTTGCTTGTTCCCCACCATCTGATCATCTTCCCCCGTGATCGGACAGTAGCCGCTATCCCCGATCTCGTGAACTGCCCGTGCATTAACCCGCGGGGAGAGCGGTTTTCCTCCCGTCACATTCGCCACGCGTCACCCGCCTATTGCGATCCTGCTCCACTGTATGCTTATCGCCTTCCTCCGATAAGCGATGTGGGGAATATTGCTTACCGCCCATCATACCCTACCCGCACGTTAACTCTCTGTGCATCTTCTGCCTCGATCACCGTTGGATCTACCCATACGAGATCCAACGACCTATGATTGTCCGTCCCCGCTTCCTCCCGATAGCCCTTGCAGATCAATCTCTGTCGTTCACCTGTGCGATCCAATGGTTGATGGTCATACTCCTCCCACGCATACATCCTCCATGAAGTCAACACACCGTGGGCATGCCGTGCACCTGAAGGACAAAGGTAGCTAGCTACCTGTACCCGGCGCAGTTACACCTCAACCACTGCATTTAAAAGCAGTATGGCTGAAGGACGAGATGGACATGCCTCGGGCAGATTATGGCATTTATCAGTTATGGAACTCCTTCAATATAACACTCCACTTGCTCAAGAAGGACAACAGAATATCAGAAAATATCAGATTCATTCATTGAAGCAGCAGATCATAGGAAAGGCCCATTTTAGATAGTTAATGTGGTTGGTGGTCCATTATGACCCCTCCACGCATAGAATAGCAGATTATTTTTGTAATCAAACTCTATATATACCCAAAAAACAGATGTAATCAAGGATAATGGATGATGGTTGTAGTTTTGATGTAAGACTCAACTTCTGGAGACTGTAACTATTGTGATACTTGCAGCGTCTGGTCTTCATTTTCAGCTAATACAAGCTTCTTTTGATGTTAATTGCTCAATTTCCACTTCTATTTTGTTCTAGGCTGTGCATGTTATGCATTTTTCTTGAATTCTAGATGTTCAACATTAGAGGGGCTGTCATACCACCTCTGTGTTAAAGTCTCGTTTGTTTAAGTGAATGTATTATTTAAGTTTCTGTTTACTTAGTGGCAGAGAGTTGTCATCCTGTCTGTGCATTAATAAACAGATTTGCAGACCTCTTAACTGATTGCAGCCAGCCATCACAGAGTCATGTGCATCTGTTAGTGTGGTCAGTATTCTCCATACTCATTTAATCCTCAAACTGTGAGTAATTGGTAGTTTAAAGCCTTGTAGCCTGGGGGTGTTCACCCATGTCTGGAGTTAAGCATAGTAGGAGTGGTTATCTGGCTTGAATATGCATCAGACCTTCCATTCATCCATTTCCAACATTCTGTTGAGTTTGTAATGTTCCCGAGCATCTCTGAGATACAAACTAGGAGAGTTTCTTGGGGTGATAACATTAATTGGCGTCGTTGCCGGGGAGAAGAGATTGAAGCTCAGCTTCCTTGGGAGATGACACAGTTCCAGATTTTGATGATAGACAAAGTCTGGGCACATTTCTGGTTGTAATCATTTATTTGGCGACTCCACTGGAGGAAGACCAACCTTTTGCAACTCCACATTATAGTCCTGGCTTAGTTTGTGAGACATACTCGAAGAAATCCTCAGAAATCACTAGTTGAACCAGTGCCTGACCGTGAGAAGATCGTAAAGCAGAAGAAAAAATTGCAGAAAGGAGCATTAGGATCAGGTAAGCCTAAAAAGTCCCATGTATCTCTGCTAGTGAAGAAATGCCTTTAGAGATTCATAGAGCTCCTGTTCATTCATTTCCCTTGCGGATCTCAGTCCAAAGAAAGCATCCCATGTTGTACATCATATTCCTCTATCTCTGTCATCCATTTCATTGATCCATATCACTCAGTCTACCAGTATCATTCCACCTACCTCAGTCATGGCAGGTCAGCAAGCTCCTACAAAGATAGAAAGAATCGTTGTTGCTAGGTATGGACCCTTGGTCTTGCCTGTCCCTTTGAATGCCATGCCGATAGGAGATTATCAGGAAAATATGCCTAAGTTTACTGGTAAAGAAGGAGTAATAGTTGAAGAGCACCTTGAATCTTTTTATAGCTATGCTGACAACCTGGATATCAATGAAGATGATGTATGGATGAGGGTTTTTGTCCAAAGCTTGGAGGGAGAATCTAGAAAATGGTTCAGAGAATTAACCCTAGGTCTATAGTAGACATTGAGGCCTTAGATGATGTGTTCCTAAAGCATTGGGGGAATAATAAAGATCTGCTTTACTACCACACTGAATTTGGGAACTTGCAGAGGGAAGATGGTGAGCTGATGTCTGATTTTAACATCAGATTTAACCATATGTACAGCAGAATACCAGCTGAAGTCAAACCCACCCCTACTTCTGCTATTTTTACTTATGCCAGTGCCTTCGATTCTCAGTTCTGCCTACTATTAAAAGAAAGAAGATGTGCTTCTTTCGCTGATATGCAAGATGCAACTTTTGAAGTAAAATCAAGCATCATTGTTGTAGAAAGACTCGAAAGAGATGCTGAAAGGAGAAGACAAGGGGGTGAGTCCTTATCATCCTTAGACCCTGAGATCCATAAATTGGCCAGGATGATAGAGTCATTGGCTTCTGAAGTTTCTAGATTAATGGTTGAGCAGCATTCCGAGGAAATAGGAGCTCCTTGTGCCTTAGCTCTTCCAATTTCAAATCCATATAGAGGTGCATAGGAGTAGTTGCAGGTTGTGCAGAGAACCAAAGATGCAAACGAAGACAAAGGGGTGAAAACCCTTTTTCAGAATATAGCTGTGGAAGAAGAGTAGTATGAAAAATAAGAGGAGGTCCATGGTTTGGAAGATAAGGGCAATGCCCCCTTCTTAAGCAAAGCTGCCTATGAAATGTCATTATCTAAAGGCACTGCTCCTGAGTTTGTTGTACCTGTAGAAAAACAAGTTTATCAGCAGAAGCAAATAGCAGTAGGTCCCACCATCCTCAAAGAGTCTGAGCCTAAAGCGTGCCCAGCTTCTGATGACTATGCATCGCTGCAAATTGACCAACCTACCATTATCCCCAGTCCAGTGATCAAAAAGGGAGGAGAAAGCTCGCCATCATCTTATGTTTCTCTGTCTGCTTAAAAGACAATCCCTCTTAGTTGCCTCCTAGGCACTGAGGCAGGCCATGATTCAAAGCCCAAGGCTGATGCTGATCATCTCAATCTTGATATTCTGATGCCTTCTCAGGTGGCCTCCACACATATTGAAAAGGCAGCTTGCTAGATGACAGAGGAAGAGGGTGCACAGTTTTGGGACTCCTCCTTGGATGAGGATTGTTCTAAGAAAAATGAAGGAGCAGATGATGTCTCTGTGTCCCCCGCACAAGAATACATTCGTTCACCATTCATATTAGTTGTGCAGGCCACAGATGACATAAACAAGTACACAACAATCATTTTAATTCAACAAGTGTACAAAGGCTCCCAAGAAGAACATCCAAGGATGAGAGTATATAGAAAGGGGATGAAATCTGATCCACATCTACTAGATAAGGTCAAATATCCTAAACTCTTTGAGGTAGAGGATCAAATCAACCCAGTTTTGCAGATCTATGATGAACAGGCCGAGAGGCAGAGAAACAATTTTGATGGTCCTGCAGATGGCCAGTGTTTTGAATATTTATGTTGTTTAAGATTTTCGAGCCTTAATGATTGCAAGCACTTTCTTTTGTAGATTTTAGTGTAGACTTAATTAGAATCCATGCCCAATGGATACTAGGCAATATTTTTAAGTTTGTTTTGTATGAAGGCATTGTTTTGTAAGGATCCAGTGTTAGCTCTGCTACATACTTCAGCATTTGGAGGACTAAATATCAACTCGACCATGTGTTTATGCAGAAAAGGCAGATCGCAGCAGTCTTTTCCTCCCTTCTCCTTCATTTTCTCTAATGTCTATAGCCCCGCAATCTTTGTTTTTCCTCTTAAAACCTCTCCATTTCTCGTTTAAACCCACTTTCCCTCAGGACCCTGAGTGCAAAGTCTAAGCCTATTAGATCATGACCATGTGCCCTCTTGCCTCCGTAACCCATCATCACTTGTCATCGCAACCGTTGATTTGTTGCGCCCTGATCGGACGGTCCCCACCGTAAATAACCTACTCGCTTGTTCCCCACCATCTGATCATCTTCCCCCACAATCGAACGATAGTCGTTGTCCCCGATCCCGTGAACTGCCCGCGCAATTACCCGTGGGGAGAGGGTTTCCTCCTGTCACATCTGCCATGCGTCACCGGCTTATTGCGATCGCACTCCATTGTACGCTTACTGCCTTCCTCCGATAAGCAGTGCAAGGGATACTGCTTACCGCCCATCGTACCCTACTCGCGCATTAACTCTTCTTGCATCTTCCGCCTCGATCACTGTTGGATCTGACCATACGAGATCCAATGGACTATGATTTTCCGCCCCTGCTTCCTCCCGATAGCCCTTGCAGATCAATCTCCGCCGTTCACCTGTGAAATCCAATGGTTGATGATCATCCTCCTCCCATGCATACATCCTCCATGAAGTCAACACACCCTGGGCATGCCGTGCACCTGAAGGATGAAGGTGGCCAGCTACCTGTACCCGACACAGTTACACCTCAACCACTGCATTTAAAACCAGTATCGCTGAAGGACGAGATGGACATGCCTCATGTAGATTATGGCATTTATCAGTTATGGAACTCCTTCAATATAACACTCCACCTGCTCAAGAAGGACAACACAATATCAGAAAAGATCATATTCATTCATTGAAGTAGCAGATCGTAGGAAAGACCCATTTTAGATAGTTAATGTGGTTGGTGGTCCATTATGACCTCTCCACGCATAGAATAGCAAAGCATTTTTGTAATCAAACTCTATGTATATCCAGAACACAGATGTAATCAAGGATGATGGATGATAGTTGTAGTTTTGATGTAAGATTCAACTTCTGGAGACTGTAACTATTGTGATACTTGTAATGTCTGGTCTTCATTTTCAGCTAATACAAGCTTCTTTTGTTGTTAATTTCTCACTTTCCACTTCTATTATGTTATAGGTTGTGCCTGTTATGCATTTTTCTTGAATTCTGGATGTTTAACATTAGAGGGGCTGTCATCCCACCTCTGTGTTAAAGTCTTGTTTGTTTCAGTGAATGTATTATTCAAGTTTCTATTTACTTAATGGCAGAGAGCTGTCATCCTCTGTGTGCATTAATAAATAGATTTGCAGACCTCTTAACTGGTTGCAGCTAGCCATCACGAGGTCCTGTGCATCTGCTGGTGTGGTCAGTATTCTCCATACTCATTTAATCCTCAAACTGTGAGTAATTGGTAGTTTAAAGCCTTGTAGTCTGGGGGTGTTCACCCATGTCTGGAGTTAAGCATAGTAGGAGTGGTTATCTAGCTTGAATATGCATCGGACCTTCCATTCATCCATTTCCAACATTTTGTTGAGTTTGTAATGTTTCCGAGCATCTCTGAGATACAACCTAGGAGAGTTTCTTGGGGTGATAACAGGTCCAAGGTATCTGGTTTGAGATATTGACCCTAGGTATTTGATCTAAGGTATTGGTTCTAAGTGGTTTTGGTCCACGATATTGAGAAAAGCCTAAAACTATAAAAGGAGGAGAAAATCATTAGGGGATGATGTGCAAGTATTGAATATCTGATGAAGTGTGAGATCCAGTATGTAGGTTATGGGTTTGTGATGCTTTGCTTGATTGGAACAAAGGATGCACCTATGTGGATGATGATGGATGATGGATTGGGATCTTAAGCCTTGGAATGTATTATCACTATGTGGTTTGATCATGGATAGACTAGATCTGAATATTGACGCATGTTTTATTCTGCAAATGTTATAATCTGGGTATGATTGAATTTTAAAATAACTGTGAAGTGTTTAAGTTAGTATTTGTAGATCTGTACGCGGGTTCGCTTTGGTAAAAGCACGTATACATGCTGGTTCGGTTCATCAGAGTAGCATATACATTATGAAATATGATATCTGAATTTGCAGTTGGTTCTAGTGGTTGTTGTAGAGTTATGGGTTCTGCTTTGTGTTCTGGTGGCTGTGTTTTGATGACAGGGCTTTAGTGATTCAGTTGTGGGTGATTCAAAGTTTGATGATTGAGTATTGGTTAATGCAATGGTTGTATCGCAGTGGTGATTGATTTTGAGCTTCAATGTTGTTGATGGGTTCAATATGAAAATTGAATGAAACATGGCCTTCAGATTATGGTGTTGTGTTCCAGGAGTATCAAGTCTGAAAATTTATGAAACATGGTCCCTGGAGGAAGAGTGAAGGTTGGAGCCTTCAGTAGGTCGACACCTACATAATGGTAAACATATCGGCTAGTACAAGAGCCCAGGGGGTTGGAGCTCCCTTCCAATAGAAGCTGGAAAACAAGAGAGGGTTGTAGCCTTCTGTAGGTCGCCGCCTACATACTAGTAAATATATCGGCTAGTACAAGAGCCAGGGGGGTGTAGCTCCTTTCTAGTAGTAGCTAGAAAACGAGAGAAGGTTGTAGCCTTCCGAAGGTGGGTTCCTACGTATTGGTAGAGTATGTGCCAGTACAAGATTGTAAACAAGATTTTTTTTATATTAAAAGGAAGACAACATCTAGTGGTTTTTGTTCCGCATTGGGTTTCCCCTTATATCTTGGTGTTCATGTGTGTTTCTTATGATGATATATTCTTTTTTTACTGCACCTGGTTACTGTTTATATAGTTAATAAAGTTCTGATGCACTGATTAAAGATCAACATATGATGAATTAACTGAATCATAAGTTTGTTGGGTATATGCTAGTTGCATTAAACACAGTTGCATGTACATACGAGTTCCCTTAACTGAAGTAGCGTATATGAATCTGATTATGGAAATGAAAAAGTTATTGATTTGTTAATACTGATTCACCCCCCCTCTCAGTGTTATTTCCAACAATTGGTATCAGAGTAGGTCCTTTTGTAGAAGCTTGATCGCTTGAAGGAGATCCATAAAGACAATGGGAAAGAAGCTAAAGAAGAAAGCACCTCAGAAGAAGAACACAACTCAAAGGAACGACGATGACAGGGAGACAATTGGTCGTTAGGTGGAAGCAAGGATTCAAAGTCCAAATCACCTCAAGATGAACAAGCAAATGAAGCATCAGATCAACAAGATCTATTTAACAAAAGAGAGTGTGCCCTCAAAGAAGAAGTTACCAGATTAAAAGCTCAGTTGGAGTGTGCCTTCAAAGTACGTTAAATGTTGTAGGATGAAGTGATATCATTAAAAAATAAGCAGAATGAAGCAGATAAAGAACAAGAAAATGAGATTCTCAAATTAAGGCAACAAGTGGAAGAATTAAGAAAGGCTGAAGAAATATTGAAGAAGCAACATCTGGAAAAGGAAGAACAACATCAGGTTGAGGTAAATATCTTAAAAAGTAAATTAGAAGAAAAAGATATAATGTTACGATTTCAAGACAATACTAAGATTTTGGATGATATTCTTAGTAGTCAAAGATCTCTTGCTATCAAAACTGGTCTTGGTTTTTATGAATCTATTGAAGGTGAATCTAGCTCACAGGGTGAGGCAAGGAACTCTAATGCAAAACAAGGAGATAAGAGGTCAACTCCATCAACAACCAAGGAAAGAAATTCTTCAAAGAAATTCTTTTACTCCTAATTGTGGAAGTGATAGATGGTTATTTCCTTCGATGAATAATATTGAATGTTTCATATGTCATAATTTTGGACATGTTGCAGCCAGATACAAAAGTAGAATGGTTCAAGACCATCACACAGAAAGATCGTCACGTTCCAGGTACTTTAAGAGATATTGTTTTGCTTGCAATATGTTTGGTCACAAAGCCATTGACTGCTATAGAAGGAATATGAAACATATGAGATGTTATGCTTGTAATAAGTTTGGACATATAGCAAAGGAATGCATGAGTAAAATTCGGCCACCATACCAAAGGGAGAAAACATCATCACTCAAAGATATGGAAGAAAAAGGAAGTACAATCAGAAAGATGTGGCATAGCAGAGTATACAGACATGACAGAATCAGAGGGAGCTGAAAGTGTGAAACTTCAGTGTTCTAAATCTCATATGCAAGTTTCATGAATACAAGTCGCATATATACGCGAGTTTGAAGCTGCACAGTCATGTATATGTTAGTTTGAGGAAAAGCAGTGGGACAGACTCAGGAAAAGGGGTCTGATATGGTTTAGTCAATTATCTACTTTGTTTGATGATGGTTACAATCTGCTAATGATGTGTGGAAATGTGTTGGTACTCATAATATGTTATTTAGAAGTGATTTTGATCCTCACAAGTTAACTTGATATATAGCTGATTGATAATGATGCCTTGATACTTTTTGTTGATATATGCATGATCAGATCTAACAGTGAACAGATGGAACAGGTTCAAGGGGAGTATATGCTTCAAATAATGCATTGTTGTCATTATGGTTAGAAAGTATTTGGTGTTGATGCTTATGTGGCTAAATGATACATCTTGCTATTTCAGATGATACTTATTGTTGGTTGGTCAAGAGAATGGTATTGCAGGTTACAAGTCTAGATGTTGTTAACAGATGCTTATGGTGCAGAGCATATATGGTGTATGATAGTTGTTGATGACTATCATGGTCTTGTTTAGATTGCTAGTTTTTGGTATAAAAGTTATGTATATCATTTGATGTAAAGGTCATGCAAAGACCTAATCTCTACCCCCACTATCAATGTGAAGATGATGTAATAATTTCTATTTTCGTCATGTATAAAAATTTGGTATATCCCCACTTGGTTGGGAGATGGATGTATGAGCCATTGGTGATAGGAAGGTCATTGGTGATGTATGTATAGAGTCATGAAATATTTCTACAGACTCTGCATGTGCTCAGGGGGAGCAAGGATGGTTTAGTACATCTTAGCATGTACAAAGGGGAAGCTCAATCTGAGATTTTAGCATGTACTTAGGGGGAATATGGACAACATAATGTATATCAAAGGGAGAAAATATCTTGGTCCGCCATTTTCCCTTGATGTCAAAGGGGGAGAGTGACTTGATGTTGTTTTTGCAATCAAGTCCAAATGGGGATATTGTTGGCATTATGATACAGGTGTTGTCTTTGATGGAAACTCACTCAGAGGAAAGATCATAGTGCAACAGGTCAATAGCAAAGAATTAATGATCAAACTACAAAGAATGAATAAAGAGAGGTATACGCAGGTTCACCTTGACAAAGGTGCGTATACACGCGGGTTAACAGGCCAAAAGAAGCGCATAACGTACACACGCACTTTCACAAGAGGGAAAGCGTATACATGTTGGAAAACTAAGTTTTGGTTTGAGATATTTGGTCCATGGTATTTTGATCCATGGTATTGGTCCAAGGTATCTGGTCCAAGGTATTGACCCTAGGTATTTGGTCCAAGGTATTGGTCCTAAGTGGTTTTGGTCTATGGTATTGAGAAAGGCCTAAAACTATAAAATGAGGAGAAAATCATTAGGCCAGGGTGTGCAAGTATTGAATATCTGATGAATTGTGAGATCCAGTATGCAGGTTATGGGTTTGTGATGCTTTGTTTGATCTGAACCAAGGATGCACCTACGTGGATGATGATGGATGATGGATCGGGATCTTAAGGCTTGGAATGTATTATCATTATGTGGTTTGATCATAGATAGACTAGATTTGAATATTGACGCATGTTTTATTTTGCAAATGTTGTGATCTTGATGTGACTGAATTCTGAAATAGTTGTGAAGTGTTTAAGTTAGTATTTTCAGATCTGTACGCGGGTTCACTTTGGTAAAAGTGCGTATACACGATGGTTCGGTTCATCAGAGTAGCATATACATTATGAAATATGATATCTGAATTTGCAGTTGGTTCTAGTGGTTGTTTGCAAAGTTCTGGGTGTTGCTATGTGTTCTGGTGACTGTGTTTTGATGACAGGTCTTCAGTGATTCAGTTGTGGGTGATTCAGAGATTGATGACTGAGTATTTCATGATTGGTTAATGCAATGATTGTATTATAGTGGTGATTGATTTTGAGCTTCAATGTTGTTGATGGGTCCAATATGAAAATTGGATGAAACATGGCTTTCAGATTATGGTATTGTGTTCCCGGAGTATCCAGTCTAAAAATTTATGAAACGTGGTCCCTAGAGGAAGAGTGAAGGTTGGAGCCTTGAGTAGGCTGGCGCCTACGTATTGGTAAACATATCGACCAGTACAAGAGCCAGGGGGTTGGAGCTCCCTTCCTATAGTAGCTGGAAAACGAGAAAGGGTTGTAGCCTTCTATAGGCCGGCGCCTATGTACTAGTAAATATATCGGCTAGTACAAGAGGCAAGGGGTTGTAGCTCCCTTCCAGTAGTAGTTAGAGAATGAGAGAAGGTTGTAGCCTTCTGTAGGTGGGTGCCTACGTACTGGTATGAGTCTGTGCCAATACAAGATTGTAAACAGGTTTTTTCTTATATTAAAAGGAAGACAACAACAGGTGGTTTTTGTCCTGCATTGGGTTTCCACCTTATATCTTGGTGTTCATGTGTAATGATCTGTTTTGTTTTTACTGCACTTGGTCACTGTTTATATGGTTAATGAAGTTATGATGCACTGATCAAAGATCAACATATGATGAATTAACTGAATCATAAGTTTGCTGGATATATGCTAGTTGCATTAACACAGTTGTGTGTACACGCGAGTTCCCTTAAATGAAGTAGCATATATGAATCTGATTATGGAAATGAAAAAGTTATTGATTTGTTAATATTGATTAACCCCCCCCCCCCCTCTCAGTATTATTTCTAACAATTATAACACAAAAATCAATGTACGATGTCAATATTTTTTGTGCTTACATTGAAATCAATGCACATTGTTATCTAATCACTTTAAAATTAATGTATCATCATACATCCAATCATAAAATCATAAATCAACATCTACACTGAAATCAATGCATCTAATGCAAGCAATCAAATAAGATTAGAGAACAACTTCTACACTAAAATCAGTGTATCTAATACAAGAAATCAAATAGGATTTGAAATCAACATCTACACTTAAATCAATGCATCTAGTGCAAGTAAGAAAATAGGATTAAAAACCAACATCTACATTAAAAATTAATACATTTAATGCAAGCAATCAAATAGGATTAGAAATCACCATCTGCATTAAAATCAATGCATTCAATGCAAGCAATCAAATAGGATTAGAAATCACCATCTACACTGAAATCTATGCATTTAGTGCAAGAAATCAAATATGATTAGAAATCATCTACATTGAAATCAATGCATCTAGTGAAAGCAATCAAATATCATTAGAAATCAACATCTACACGAAAATCAATGCATTTAGTGCAAGCAATCAAATAAGATTAGAAATCACCACCTACACTGAAATCAATGCATCCAGTGCAAGAAATCTTCTTCCTTTTTTCCCCCTCCATCTATATCTATATATCCCTCCATCTCTCCTCCTTTGTCTCTCTATCTCATCCCCCCAAACACACATACTTTTTCACTCCATATTTATCAATATCTTTGTCTCTCCCTGCCTCTCTCCATCTCTCTCGTCTTCCCTCTCTCCACCTTCCATCAATATTTCTATCTCCCTTTGTCTCTCTACATCACCCCCAAAACATACACTCTCTTTCCCCAATCTATCTTTCCCTCCATCCTCCTCTTTTCTTCTCTCTCTTCCCTTTCTCTTCCTCTCCCCTGCTTCTCTCTCTTTCCTCCTATTGTCCTCTCTCCCTCTCTCTCCATCTTCCTTATCACTTCCTCTCTCTCTCTCCACCTTTCTCTCTATATGTATTTCTTCTTACGTCCCTCTCCCCCCCTCCAATTTCATCTCTCTTCCCCTCCCTCTATACACTCTCTCACATCCTCTCTCTTCCTTTCTCTCTCTCCCTCTCTCCCACCTCTTTCTCTCTCTTCACCCTCCAACTCTGTTACTATATCCCTCCCTCTCCTTCTCTTTCCTTATCTCCCCCCTTCTCTCCATCTCTCCTTCTTTGTATCTTTATCATACCTCCAAACATACACACTTTCTCTCCATCTTTACCTGTTACTCCCTCTCTCTCCACTTATCACTCTCTTTGTCTTTCTTCTTCCCTCTCTCTCCCCCTTCAACTCCATCTCACTATCACTCCCTCTCTCCTCTCTCACTCCCTCTCTCCTCCTCTCTCTCTCATCCTTCCTCTCTCTCCCTTTCTCTACTACCTCCCTCTCTCTTCCCCCATCTCTCTCTCCCTCTCTTTTCCCTCCAATCCTCTCTCTTCCCCCGTCACTCTCCTCCTCTCTCTCAAGTCCTCTCTCTCCCTTTCTCTCCTACCTCCCTCTGTCTTCCCCCATTACACACTCTCTCTCTCTCTCTCTCTCTCTCTCTCTCTTTGCCCTCCAATCCTCTTTCTCTCTCTTCCCTCATCGCTCTCTCTCTCTCTATGTCACTATATCCATCCCTCTCTCCTTATCTCTCCATATCTCCTTATTTGGCTCTTTATTTGACCCTAAACATTCACACTCTCTCTCCATCTATCCCTTGTCAATTCATCTCTCTCTCCACTTCTATCTATGTCTTTCTTCTTCTCTCCCTCTCTCGCCCTCCAAATCCATCTCTCTATCTCTCCCTCTCCTCTTCTCTCTCAAGTTTGCACTCTTTTCCTTCCTCTCTCCTACCTCCTCTCTCTTCCCCCATCTCTCTTTCTCTCTTCCTCTGCCCTCTAATCCTCTTAAAATCTCCCTCCCTCTCTCCTTATCTCTCTTCCCCTTATATCTTTGTGTCTCCCTCTCCTTCTCTTACTCTTCTCTACCTCTCTCACTCCTCCCCCCTGTCTCTTGATTCGTCCTCTCCCCTCTCATTCAGTTTATCTCCATCTATCCCTTGTCACCCCCCATCTCTCCATTTCTATAACTCTATGTGTTTGTTCTTCCTTCCCATATATATCTAGAGTTAATATATATCATGATATATCAATATATATTATAATATAACAAATATAATATTGTATTAATCATAATATTAATATTATAATATATTATAAGAATATTAGATTTAATAATAATATAATAATAATCTTTTAATATTAAATTTAGGGTTACTAACAGTTCTTTGCATGGTATTAATAGTAATTTAGCCCATAGACTTTACCTAAATAAAACCTCTTTTTTGAGTGTTAATAAATATAAAGTGGATTATGGAGTAAATATAAAAAAACATTTATTTATTTATCATGCCTCTAGTTTATTTATATTTTTATTTTTTGACCATACCTTTTTTATTTACTATGGAATTTGGTCCATGATATTTTTTATCTAGGCCAGATCTAGAAGTTTAGATGTTTATTTCTAACCCTATTTGATATATTTTTATTTATTTATCATACTTCTTTATACCTCTTTTATATTTATTTATTTACCATACTTTTTTATAAATATGATATTTGGCCCATGGTATTAAAATGATATTTGACTCGTAGGCTTCATCTAAATAAAACCTCTTTTTTGAGTTTTTCTTTAAATATAAAAAGGTTTATGGAGTAAATATAAAAAGAAGTTTTATCTATGTACCATACCTCTAATTTATTTATACTTTCGTTTATTTACCATACTTTTGGAAAAAACATAAAAAGAGAATTTTATTTATTTACCATACCTCCAATTTATTTATTTACAATACTTTATTTTTTAGCCTCACTAATTTTTTTTTTTTTTTTAAATGTATATTAGTTTTAAAACATAATAATAATCAGATTAATTTTTAAAACATTAATTCAACGAACGAAGTGAGACTAAGCCGCTAGCATACTTCAAGTCATCTCCAGAGAGCAAGTAAAAAGTACTTCACTCGTAGCCTGTATACTCTATAGCCTAAGATAAGTAGAAACACTTTATACTATTAACTAGTAGTGTTAATAGTAGTATGTAAAGAACTACTACTACTTCTTATAAGAGCTACTAGCTTCCGTATACACATGTCAGTGATGGCCATAAACGGAGAGACTGCGTGCCTTTTCTTCATAGATATTCTTTCAATAGTAGCGTGCCTTTTTTCTATAGATATTCTTTCAATAGTAGTCTTAAGTCAAGGAGTGCCCAGGAAGTATTAGTTGCTAACAGTGGGTTCAAAGGCCAGTGTTTATAACATTGTATAATATATATATATACACGTTGAACTTGCAAAGCAGTTGCCAATCATAACAGTCTGCTGCTGGTTGTCAAAAACATTGATATGTTATCTCATATGAGCACGTGTTTCAAAAGAAGATCTAAAGGTGTGGAAACTATGATGGCTGCAATAAGTAGTATCACTTCTTCAGATCAAATTTGGCAGTAGAGTCATATTTGCTTGAGTTCAAATTTAGCAGTAGACTCATGTTTACTTGAGATTTACTTTCATACTCGGTGAGCACCACATAAAAAACAATCATAGAGTATAGATTATAATTATTAAAATAACAATAATAGAATAGAATAAATGAGGAAAAAATGGAGCATAAATTATAATTTTATTTTAGATGAAAGAGCTTATATTATTTTAAAGAGTCAAATTACGTCATCGGCACCTGAATGGCCACTGGAAGAAAATATTTCAAACATTTCAACCTTTGTAATTAAAAAATCTATGAAACTAGACCAATATCTATAAATTTATATTTTTTTACTCTCCACATAAACAACCAAGACATAACACAAAAGAAGCCTCGAGTGAGGCTGAGAAGCCCAACCTTAAGCTATACTTTGTTGTCACCCAGAGATCTAGAGAACACTGATCCAATGCCAAACTGAGAGTGACCACAATCCACACAAAACGAGCATTGAAACCACGCACCAAGAGATGACCTCCCTTGCCCCAATCTTTGAGCCAATCACTCCATTTTGTTGGAGACCAAAATCTTGAACCCTATGACCACGACCTTGCTATGTCACCATTATCCAAGGATGAGGGAGCTGCTACAAATCTCATCACCCAGAGGAATCACACCACCTTTTGTCCCTACTACTCATCCTCGGAGGAAGAGATAGTGGTCGGGGCTTAAGCGTTGGAGTCTAGGGGATCAATTTGTTCCCCACCCTCATAGTCACTAGGAATGTGACTTTCCACATGCATCAAACAGGTATCTATTTTGCCTACACAGAACCTTAGATTCCTCAACATCCTTTTCATGTCTTCAATAAAGGTGAAAATATTATATTTTTCAACTTGTTGGTCCCTTAACACCGACCCCAAAAGTGTCTTCAACTGTTAGTGCAATGTTACTAAGTTCAATTATTGCTTGTGACTTCCCCTCATATTAGTAGGGCCAGGCACCTATTTAGACATGTCCTCCTATAATGAGTTTGAGAGGGAATGTCCCGCTTTGATTTCTAGCTCACGAATCTCCTAGCGCATCTTCAGAGGAATGGTGTTGAAATATGCCACCCCAATGCCCTCTTTGGCCTTTTGCTCCTCCTCCCCTCCTACTTCTCCCTCTTTGCCTTGACGACATTGCCGGACTAGAGGAAGGTTCCTTTGCTTCTTTATAAGGATTACTTCTACCTGCAAATGGACAAAGCCATTAACACGACTCGACCCTAGAGAAACTCGGGAACCACCAAAGAACGTCATCACAGAAACGCCACCCATAGGTATTACCCTCCAACATAGACTCACTAACCAAAAAGATGGATAGCTTTGTGTTCGTCTAAGACTCATACCACTTAAACATTGAATCTCCCAAATAAAATCCACCCCTTAAACATTGAGTGCCCCAAATAAAACCTTGGAACCTAGACGCTACAATACCTAATAGCCCAAGGAGCAGTAACCAAACCCCACCTCCAAGACATGATAAACCTTGTTCCCTAAGACTCAAAATATCCAATTCGACTATACCAAGTAGACTCAGATTCAAGGAACACAACCCCCACGATACTACAATATTCACAGACCCTAGCCTTTGGAAAAAACGAGCCATCCTCTAAATGAGACTCAAGACCCCAGTATCTTAAACCCACATAAGACTCAAACAGAGCCAAATGCTCAAAAGGAAACAAGACCAAAAGAAAGACACAAAGCTTACCAATTCTAGGCGCATGCAGAAAAACCCCACAAGAAGTTATCAGCTCACTGTCTGTACGCAATTGAGTTCACAAAATACTATCTGGTGATCAACTGGACACATGGGACTCTAGAGCTTCACTCTAAAACGAGAACTTACTCACTACTAGGATTGAGGAATTCCACAACCATGGAAGTTCAGGATTCACCACCCTCACCAAAGAATTTCCACCAATGGCAACCACTCCATTCTTGAACCAGAAGCTCTGAATACCCCAGCTCCACCATCCCCAACTTCACAAATACCCTCGAGTATCATCTCCATCACCTCATAAACACCGCACCAACTAGAGGGTTGCATGCTCCTACATGCAAAGCGCAAAGTGTATACGCCCTCTATAAATGCTTCGTTAATACACCAAGGATGGTGGTCGCGGTGACCCAAGACCCTCGCCGCCCATCATAACACCTTCATCGGGGAGCCTCCCAATGCCTTCCGGCAAATGATTGAAGCCCTCCTTCCAATCATAGTCCACATTAGGGCGCCAACAACCGTCTATATCCACCTCCCTTCGCTGACAACCAAAATTGGTTAGAAAATATGCCATCTTATTCCCATATCTTCTTAGATGGTGGGTAGTTATATAATTGAAAAAACTAATCAAAACCTGAATGCTCCAGATTAGTGCTTCCAATCTCCAACTCTTAGCTACCTTCTCCAGGGGTTGACCTATGATCAAGCACTGGAGGCAATTAATTACCAAGCGTGAATCGCTGCAAACTTGTAGTGATTTATAACGCCTTCTCATTGCTATCAGGAGACCACACTCAAGGGCCTGGAATTCCACCATATTAGTGCTGGTGGAGCTTCAGCTCCAAGTGAACACTCTTAATGCATTGGAGTTGTTGTCTTTAATCACACCTCCAAAATCTACCATGCCTGGGTTTCCCTTTGATGCACTGCCAAAATTTAATTTGACAAAACCTTTTAGGGAGTGGGGGAAGGGGGGAGAAGCTTGTTGCTTCACTATTACTCATCTCTATGGACGACCTCGATTTGAGAGACATCATGTCCGGATTCATATCCAACTTAATCAGAATGTTTGTGTCCCCTTTGCTCATTTTCCAATCGTCGACGGACCATGGAACAACCAAAATTGTTTCTCGAATGTTTTGCTTCACAAGAACACTTAACTCTCTCATACTTCTACGTGTGCCCATGAATATCCTCACATTCCTCTTCTTCCATATTGTCCATAGCACAATTCATCCCATCTATTTCCATGCTCTACTAACAATGGGATTTTAAAATTTTACTCTTCTCCATTAACTAAGTAGTAGCCCCACATATTCCTTATTCCACGAAAACTGACCAAAAATGGAAAAAATCAACCCCCAAACTTCCTCCACAAACTTGTAGGTGTTAAACAAGTGTTTTATTGATTCCTTTTGAGATTGACACAACAAGCATATGGATAGCCCTAGGAAACCTCTCCTTCTAATCTAATCCTATGTTAAAATTTTCCTCTTCATCAACAACTAAAGGAAGTGCCTTACCTTTGGACAAAGGTTGTGATACCATACCACCTTTCAAAGAGAAACTTTCACCAGTTCCTTGTGTCTTGCCATGACGATATATGCCTCATGCAAAGCAAACATACCAATTGGATTATAACCACACCTCAATTTGTCATGGTCTTGGGCTATCTGAACCTTCCTCTTCGCCAATTATTTAATAAAATTATACCAGGATATGTCTCTTTGTTGACCTTCCCAATCCTCCTTAAGTTTCTAGGTTTGACATACTAAAGAATCACAATTCTGCTTCAAGAAATCCACCACCTTCTGGCCTCACCTTGCTTTAATAAAGTTTGTTATCTCCTCCCATTCTGAATTTGCCAACAATTGTTGGAGCTTCTGCCATGAGTCCTCCCACCATTAGAGAAATTTTGAGGTAAAAAATGGGCTTTAAAACAAAATTGTACAACAAAAATCAACTTTATAAGAACCAATAGGATTCAATATGATGATGTCAACCATGGGGGATGTTTTGCCATTTTTTGAGTTAAAAAAAAAACTATTTTTTCAACTCGTATTTTCAATTTATCTGCCTATGATTTTACTCAAATTTTGAGCGAGATCACTCGTTAGATGCATAATTAAATTTTGCATCCAAGGAGTACCCATAATCACAATTTTCATGTATTTCACATTTTTCGTGCAGTATGGTCCATCAAAAGTATGCAACATGGGTATTCCTTGGATGCAAAATTAAATTCCACATCCAATGAGTGCTCCAACTCAAAATTTGAGTAAAATAATAGGGAGATAAATTGAAAATACGAGTTGAAAAGTAGGGTTTTTTTTTTTTTTTTTTCCAAAACATGATGAGGTAATTTAATCTTGTTTTATTATTTCCACTATTATTTTATAATATTTATTAGGAGGTCCATTTTAGACCTAAAAAATTCTCTAATGACCTAGCTATATCCCCTCTTCCCCCTTCCCAAAAATTGTGATGTCTTATTAACTTCATGCTCACTTGTGCCCATAGCCAAAGTTGGGATCCACGACAATCATTGAGATCTTGAAGATGAGCTTCCTGAGTAGATTGAGGATTACACTTTTGTCTCCCATATTTGTTTCCAAAGTTCTTTACCTCCCATCACACATTGCCACCATAATTTAGCCCCAGGGCTTCACTCAAGGTTTATGTGTCTCTCAAGCCCAACCCTCCGACATCTTTGGACAAACATAGTTTCTCCCACGTCAACAACACCCATTTCTCAGCCTTACTAGAACCTCCCTAAAGGAAATTTCTCCAAACAATGATTATTCCCTTAGAGGTACCTCTTGGAATAGGCTTCGTTGCCATTTGATATAACATACTAGATTGTTGTTATACAAAAAATGACCTCCTCATCAGCTCAGAGGATAAGGACACTTTGACTGGAAGAAAAACACTAAGTTGTAGGCCCATTTTCTAGGCTAACACACCCTAGAAATAGACAAAGGGCATTATAACGCTTCCTATGACTCAACAGGGAGCATTAGTCCCTAGGTTAACACTATGTTTTGCCTAAAGGGAAGCGTTACTAGATATTTTTGAGATTATGGAGGTCAAAGCATGAGTTCACTGACTGACACTCCGCTTTTCACTCAAATGTTAGCTTGAAAAGAAGGAAATATCTGCCTTAGTCCTTACTAAGGACATTGCTAATCCTAGCAAAGCTACAAGGGAAGGGAAAGAGCAATAAAGTGAGGCAACATCCAAGCTTTTTCCTCATTGGAATTCATGGAGAAATTGGCAAGGAGAGAGCCTCTCCTCATTTATAAATCAGAGGCTCGACCATTGTAACAAGGATCATAATATTGAGATTAGTATTGTTATGATGTCTAAGAGTTAAGAGAGAGAAAGGGAAAGGAGCCAAGGAGCTAAGGGAAGACTTGATTCAACAACCATGATTGTAATCATTCTTCTCTCATCAACTAATATAAATCTATTCCTATTCTGTCTACTTGAAGATGTTGAGACTTCTTTTCTGTAATATGTTGATGTGATTTCAAGATTGATAGTCCTCTTAGATGCATGTTAGTTTTATATTCTCTTGTATTTTTATGTTTTTAATTGTCAAGGTTTATATGTTGTGAAGGTTACTTCTAGTCTTGTTAGAGCATTGTATGTCTGCATTTTGTGCCTGTGTTTTTACTGCATTTGGATGTGTATTTATGACATGATGTATAATCTCTTCTTGTAAAAAGCTCTCTTTCATCAAATGAAAAACTTTAAAGATTTTTTTTTGCATGGTTTGAGTTAGAGTCCCATTGAGCTCCATATGCCAACACCCCCTTCGGAGACACTAATACAAGTTCATATAAAATCAATCACTTAATAAAAGTAATCAACATCTCTCTTTTTGTTCTTACACATAGATTAGTTTAAGCTAGGGTCTTGGGCTAGGCAATGGTGAGTAAACTTTGTAAGATCACGAAAATAATACTAGTGTCATTAATGAGAGTAAAATTATGTTGCACTCATATCATCCGGGATTGCTCCCCTAACAAAGGAGTTAAGTGCTAGACAATATCATAGTGTGAAAGAAGGTATCCCACCTTTGATTGCATTTCTGGTGGGTATTCTGTGTATTGGGGATCCCCTTGGGGATATTAGAGCTAAGTCAGGGACTCAGATATCCTTCTCACAAAATTTATTGTCCATGACTGTGACCCCCTTGGTGGTGTCTATGATTTGAGGTAACCTTAGTGGCCAAAATTTTTAGTGATGAACACAGGGTGACTGGGGTGGGCTGCCTTGGTACCTAAATAGGCGAACCTACTCCGTCTTTGGTCTACTAGGAGGGTACTCATCTTCACGAGAGTTCTTGACCCCTTCACGTTGAGATTGGGCGAAGCTCAGGTGATCAAAAAATGATCCTAGATGACTTTTTAATACTCAAAAATGAAAGTCAAAGGATGCTCTTGGAAATATTCTCATTGCATCGATCTCTTCATTCTGAACTAAGGAAATTTGAATGGACCAAAATAGACTCTGGATGGAGGATTTATTGTAAAAATAAATTTTCCCATTATCCTTAGAAAATGAGGCAATTTCTTATAAATGGGACTTAATGGAGAATATGTGTTCCTTTATGAAAGGTTCCAAGGGAGGACTTAGACCAAAGGCCTTAAGGACCCTCGATTAGTGATCTCCGATATATCGCATCTGAGGAAGACTTGCATGCGATATCGGAACCCTGGGTAGAGCCGATTGCGATTGCGATGAAGCAGGTCGGTGATCAGGGAATTAGCAATATATATATATATATATATATATATATATATAATATATATATTATATATATATTATATTATTATATATAATATATATATATATATATATTATATCACATTGGAACAATGCATCGGAAGTAGTATAGGCCTTGGGCCATTGGACAAAGTGATTGGGATGGGTCAATAGCGCTAATCAGTGATCGTCGATCGGTGAACCCCCAATACAAAGGGCCAGTGCACATGCGACATGCGATGGATCTGATAGCAATACGCCAATGCGATCAGTGATCGGCGATCGGATCTAACAATGCAGAGGGGAGCACCATACCATGCGAAAATTTGATTACAATATGTGATTGGAGCACGGACCCAATAGGATTATAAGCACAACTGTATATCATTTGAAATCCAGTTTATGTGGATTTCTGTGTATTCCCATGTATTTGGGTTTTTGGCCATACGCAATGTGATTGCGATATGCGATAGAATGACAGACCCGAAAGGATTATAGATGCAGCTGAATTTCATTTGAGTTCCAGCTTTAGGCTCATGGTTGGGTTTCTGTGAAGTTTTCCCGTGTATTCCATTATTGGATTCTGTTTCGGGATTTATGCCGGAGGAAGGCCGAACGGTTGGGTTACCTACGCCCGATTTTCCTTCCATTTGTAAACTGATTCTTTTAATGAACAGTCGATTCATGCTTTAAGCGATTGTTGTAACATAATGTGTTATAAAAGACAATGAACCTAGAGACGTTGGGAACAGAGGATAGCCACTAGAGGTTGGGAGGCAGAGCCAGAGCGCTTAATAGAGCGAAGCCACAAGAGGTTGGAGGCAACACCTAAATGCTTCAGTGAAGTATCAAACAACAAAGAGATCGAAGGATCAAGTTGTTGCTGGTGTCTGTTGTGCAGAAGACAGAAGAAGGAGTTCTAAAGATAGTGTAGAATTATGAGGGAGTTAGAGAATCCAGAAACTCGAGAAGCTCAGAGCACTGACTGAAAGAATTATTCTAGAGAAGCATAGATCTGTCTGCACCTAAAGGACAGCCAGAGGTAAGATGGAATTCTAAGCCCATTGGTTCAGTTGTAAACCTATGGAGTTGAGTCAAAGACTTGTAAAAGAATTCAAGCCATAATCCCAAAGAGCCTAGTCGAGTTGACAAGATCTCACAGAGATGTAGCCCACGAGAGTTGGGTGAACTCCTAATTATATTGTTGTTATGTGTGTTGGTTATTATTTGCATTATTTGCTATTATACATTTTTATATAAGTTTAAGAAAATCAACTGAAAGCACTTAACAGTTAAGGGAAAACACACACATACACCTATTTTAAGTTATTTTAATTTTGCATTTATCAATCATAAGTATAGATATTGGAAATTGTTTAAGCTTTGGAGTGGGAGAGGTTCTTGTAAGCTGACAAGAAGCCTTTACGTCCCCGTTACAGATCAAGTGGTATCAAAGCATCAAGTTGATTAACCCCACCTTCAAAGAAGGTTATATCAAAGTAAGTTATACTAGAGCATGTTGTATTATGAAGCAGGTTGTATCATGATGCAAGTGGTGTTAGATCAGAATGCTTGATTGACAGAGCAATTTATATGCTTGGTTAACTTGAAAGGTGTTTAAACAGTCAAGGATTGATTGTTTGATTATTTGTAAACCAAATATTGTTTGAGTTTGTAAAGGATCAGGTAAATTTGTTGTTAGCTAAGTCTAGGAGAGGACAAGAAGGAAGAAGGGTTGAAGGCATTCTTCTTATCCCAAAGGACTTCAAGAAAACCCTTGAAACACAAGAGGTTTGTTGCAAAAGGTTGCTTGAATAAGAGCTTGACTCTGAAGTGATTTAATTCAGAATCTATTGAATTGTAATAAAGTTCTATTCTGAATTTTGTTGAAGTTCTTTTGTTCATTTTTATAATGACAACTTCTACAAGTGAGTCCTCAAAATATTGTTTCTTCACAAGATTCTTTGATGATGGCTTGAAGAGAGATTTTTCCACCATGATGGATATGGTGAGAGAAATGAGCACTACACTTTGAGAGCAATTGAATTCCATGAAGGAAGAGAAGCAGTTGCTTTCTAACAAATTGCAGGAAGTGGAGAGACAACTTCATATTGAAAATATGAATCTAGAAAGGATGCATGGGTTGGAGACATAGCTCCTTGTTGCCAAAGTAGCCTTAGTCAAGTATCAACTTGAAGAAGAGGTAAATAATTCCAGCTTGTCTTCAATTTCCTCTAAGAATGTTTATATTGGTTCTTTTGAAAAACATATCAGAGGCATAGGTTCCAAGTTAATGTCCCAGATGGGCTATGAAGGAAAAGGCTTGGGAAAAAATGCACAGGGTATTGTTGAGCTAATAATAGTTGAGGAAAGGCCGAAGTATTTGGGTCTTGACTATGGACAATTTTATGGAGAAAATTCCAAAGTTGCCATGAAGACAATTGAAACAGTTCCAAGAAGGAGTTTCATGCCAGGTCTTCTACCTCAAGATTGTAAAGATTGTATTCGTGGGGAATGCAATAGCTTGAAACATCATTTGCAGGAAGAAGGTGTTCATAAGCATACACTTGAACCAGAGAGTTGTGGAAAATCTAAAACCATTGAAGAGGTTTATGGTGTTCCAAAGGGAGCTACTTCTTCATTCAATGCACCCCCTCATGAAGGTAATGGAGGTGAAAAATAAAGTATAAATCTAGTTCTAATCATATTCCTTTTGATTATGTAAAGCATGATAAATTTCCATATAAGCATAGGAAAATAATTGCATGTTCCTTATGTGGTTTGGATAACCATAGTGTTTCTAGATGTTGGAAGAGAATGGCCGCATACAGGAAGCTTTTGAAGGAAAAGAAGCAAGAAGCCAAAGGTCCACTGGACAAGGAAAATCATGCTGTCAAGAAGATACACATGCGTTGCACTTATTGCCATAAGCAAGAGCACATTGCTGAAAAGTGTTGAACTCTGAATCCAACAATGCTTCCATGAAACTTGAAGAAGGTGGGAAGAGAGAATGGCAAGAATGGAAAAGAAGTTGTCATAATTGATGTGTTTCAGGATGATTCACATGTTGATGATGATGTGAAGACAAAGGAAACACCTTTGAAATGGATTGGTAAGAAATGGTTAGAGTTCTTATCCAATTAAAGGTTGCATGTCTATTGATATAATGCATCTATTTGCTGATAGAATGCAAGTTGCAGCGTTTTACCAAGAAGGTGAATGGAAAAGTTGAGTATGAAAACTCACTTTATTGCAACTAAATCATTTTCATTTCAACTTTGAAAGTACAATGTACTTAAGCGAATGTTGAAGGATGAAATGCATGCATAAGCATGAACACAAGGATGTTGATGATTTCCTTGTATTTGAACATGTATGTGTAATTAACTTGAAGGGTTGATTGCTTTGTTTGTAAACATGCATGTAATGTTAATGTTGACTTGGAAAAATTTGATTTGGTCTCCAAGATGGAGATAATGATGAAGTGTTTCATCTTTGAAAAAGAACTGTAGAATTCTTTTTCTACATGCTTGACTTGAAGCGTCAATTGTTTTAAAGGCATGTTTTGTTGGATTGTTATCTAGTCAATCATTTGTATGCATATGTAAAGACATGGAGGTGTTCACAAGATGTGAAATATGCTTCTTTTGTTGAAGTAGGAGTTTAGGCCATCTAGCTCCTGTCTGTAATCCCATTGTTATTAACAGTTGTTGTTGACAGTATGTGAAACAGGTACAAATGAAAATTTTGTGAAGTAGATGTAACTTCACATTTATTTGAGCCACTTTGGATCAATGATCAAGGAAAAAAAGTTCAAACTACCTACTGTAACCTTCTCAGCAGGAGTTCTGCATGAAACCAAGGAGAAAGACAATTCTTAACCGAAGGACAAGCACATCTAGGAAGGAAGGTGTTGACTATCTTCGAGTTTTGGTTCAGAGGCACTAGCTATGCAAGGCAAGTGTATGGAGGCTGAAAGAAGAGGGTGTTGTTACTCTCATCTACTTTTTAGATCAGTATATCAGTCTTTTGGGGTCCAAAAGATTTCCAATGGGGAGGTGTGATCAGAAAATGATCCTAGATGACTTTTTAATACTCAAAAATGAAAGTCAAAGGATGCTCTTGGAAATAGTCTCATTGCATTGGTCTCTTCATTTTGAATCTAAGGCAATTTGAATGGACCAAAACAGACTCTGAATGAAGGAGTTATTGTAAAAATAAATTTGCCCATTATCCTTAGAAAAGGAGGCAATTTCTTATAAATGGGACTTAATGGCGAATATGCGTTCCTTAAGGAAATGTCGCATCAGAAAGGTTCCAAGGGAGGACTTAGATTAAAGGCCTTAAGAATCCCTGATTAGCGATCTCTGATATATCGCATTGGAGGAAGACTTGCATGTGATATCAAAACCCCAGGCAGAGCCGATTGCAATTGCGATGAAGCGGGTCAGCAAATGGCGAATCGACGATATCTATATATCGCATCAGAACAATGCATCAAACTTTGTATAGGCCTCGGGTCATTGGACAAAGTGATTGCGATGGGACGATGGCATCGATCGGCGATCGACGATCGATGGACCCCCAATACAAAGGGCCAGTGCACATGCAACATGCGATGGAGCTGATAGCGATACGCCGATGCGATTGATGATCGATGATCGGATCCAACAATGCAGAGGGGAGCACCATACCATGCGACAATGCGATTGCGATATGCAATCGGAGCACGAACCCGATAGGATTATAAATGTGGCTGTATATCATTTGAAATCTGGTTTATGTGCATTTCTATGTATTCCCATGTATTTGGGTTTTTGGCCATATGCAATGCGATTGCGATATGTGATAGAATGACGGACCCGAAAGGATTATAGATGCAGCTGAATTTCATTTGAGTTTCGACTTTAGGCTCACGGTTGGGTTTCCGTGAAGTTTTCCCGTGTATTCCATTATTGGATTCTCTTTCAGGATTTATGGCGGAGGAAATATGAATGGTTGGGTTACCCGTGCCTGCTGTTCCTTCCATTTGTAAACTGATTCTTTTAATGAACAGTCGGTTCACTCTTTAAGCAATTGTTGTAACAGAACGTGTTATAAAACACGATGAACCGAGAGATGTTGGGCACAGAGGATAGCCACTAGAGGTTGGGAGGAAAATCCAGAGCGCTTAACAGAGCGAAGCCACCAAAGTTTGGAGGCAGCGCCTAAATGCTTCAGTGAAGTATTAGACAGTAAAGGGATCGAAGGATCACGCTGTTGCTGGTGTCCGTTGTGCAAAAGACAAAAGAAGGAATTCCAGATACAGTGCAGAATTCTGAGGGAGTCAGAGAAGCCAAAAGCTTGAGAAGCTCAGAGAACTGACTGAAAGAATTAGTCCAGAGAAGCCTAGATCTGTCTGCAGCTAAAGGACAGCCAGGGGTAAGATGGCATTCTAAGCCCATTGGTTCAGTTGTAAACCTATGGAGTTGGGTCAAAGACTTGTAAAAGAATTCAAGCCATAATCCCAAAGAGTCTAGTCGAGTTGACAAGAGCTCATGGAGATGTAGCCCACGAGAGTTGGGTGAACTCCTAATTATATTGTTGTTATGTGTGTTGGTTATTATTTGCATTATTTGTTGTTATACGTTTTTATATCAGTTTAAGAAAATCAACTTAAAGCACTTAACAGTTAAAGGAAAACATAAGCATACACCTACTTCAAGTTCTTTTAATTCCGCATTTATCAATCATAAGCATAGATCTTGGAAATTGTTTAAGCTTTGGAGTGGGAGAGGTTCTTGTAAGCTGACAAGAAGCCTTTAGGTCCCCATTACAGATCATCAGGAGTAATCATAACTGCTGATTTGGATCTCTCTCTTTCAGCCACTGCGATGCTGGGTTTCATCTCCAACTATTGGTGGTTATTAAACAGAGTTATGTTCCCTAGCTGCTTGCTAATTGCCTTTAGAGTATTTTTTTATTTTTAGGTGTTGAATTATTGAAACTGAGACTATAACAAATATCACTTAATTTTATTTTTATAAAATATATCTATCATCGTGGCTACATTCGGCCCTCATCATCTATCTAGACGACTATGAGGTCTTCCTCCACTGACCCTGGAGGACCTATCAAGCCTTGGTGAGTCATATTCTCCCTCTTTGGGGGAAATAAGCCTCTAGTGTCCAACACTGAATCACATAACACTTCCCAAGAAACCTTATTGCCTGAGGATTTTTTCCACAAAGGAGTTGTACCTCCTTATAATCCTTCCCTCACTGATCCTATTGGTTCAGTGTTCATTTAGGTAGCACATGTACCTTTCATGTTTTCATTAGTTCCCACATCCAATATTGCTACGCCGACTAATGGGTCATGGTTGTTTGTGGAAAATTTCGTTCCACCATCACCTCCCCCGCCTATGGTCTATACCACATAGTTGATTGGTCACCTTGCTATTCAGACTATTCCTAGTCCAAGCAACCTTGTTACACTAGTTATGAGTGGAGTCCAACACATTCCCATCTCTACCCCTTTCATGTCATGTCCTAGATCACCGACTATCGCTCCTAGTAGCACTATTAGCACAATATCCTTCAACAACCCTTTTGGTTGAAACCCATTGCTAAGTTCTAACCCATAGGTTCAGATTCCTAGGGGAAATGTTCCCAACATGCATATACCTGTCGGGGGAATTTATGTTCCCCTTCTACCTATAGGACAACCTAGTTCTTTGCTTATCGACTTACCTCCTCCAAGTGGACACTATTCTAGTGTCAGTTATGTTCCTACTGTAAACTATGTGGCCAATGGTATCCCTCAACCTAGTCCTGCTACATACATTTGGGAACCCCCTCCTCAACCACAATTGATTCATGGGGGTACCTTTTATCCACGGGGCAACCAGTCTTTTGCCACCCAGCCTAATATCCCATATGGACCGCCACATTATATGAGTGCATTGCCACAACTAGGAAGTTATTATCTAATGAATCCCATGTATCCTATTGGAAACAACTTGGAGGGACCTCTTGGTCCTTCAATTCATCCTGCACCACCTTGGTCATATTTAGGGGCATCTACACCTTTTCCTTTTCTGGAAACACTTGATATCCACAATCTATATAAGTTGACTAATCACCCCATCAATCACAACTTGCATTGGCCTTCAATCCTGCACAAGATACTCGTCAACATTCTGAAATTCGAAGGAAAACAAGGGGATGATCGAGCTATACATGTCACCCCCCTACCATTTATGGTGTGTATCGAACTCCATGGTTTATGATAGTATCTAGCTCAGACTCTTCCCCCGCACCCTTATTGGAAATGCTGGCAAGTGGTACATTGAGTTACCATGTGCATCATTCAATACCTTTGGTAGCTTGGCAATGGTAACTCCTCACTACTCTATGCCAATACACCTCTACCCACATCTCTAATCATATCCATGAATGGAGACACAAGCAGAGGCTTGTCAAAGCCCCCATTTCGGATCACTTGTTAGCATATTGGTTTTGCAAGTCACTTCTTCCCCCCATTGCCAAGGACGTTTCCATAGCTGGTGCAGTCACGAAAGACCAATCCATTCATCATGCCCAACATTTAGATTTGATCTACTCTCAATATGGAACACTCTACGATATACTCCCCCATGCCCCTCGAAATTCCAATGCTCTCGCTACTTAGCAATACGGTGCACACACTGACGGCCTCGTCGGTGCTACCTCCGGGGCTACTGTAAAACAACTCAGAAGGAAAGCTACCCAGTTATCTGTCGATACCACTCCTAATTCCCAATCAGCGTCTCTTCCAACTGCTATGGTAAACTCTATGCACTCTGCATAAAAATCCAATTGAAAGAATAAGAAGAATACCTCTCCTTCTGAGGAGCAGTCTGCTACATAGAACAACCCCAAGCAGAAAGTTGCTGCCAAATCTGACACCGGGAAGGAAGAAAATGTTAAGTTCCCTTGCAAGATCTGTGCAAAGGACCACATGACTTACAAATGTCCTTACCTTTAAGAATGCACAAACCTTCTTGCACAAAAGGACACTGGTTAGACCCCTACGGTCCTCAACAACCCGTTCCTTGCTTAGCAACATCAACACCTCATATTGAACCAACCGTAACCCCCACAAGGGGGCAACGGCTGTTCACATCCTCCTTCCTCTGATGAAGGATCATTAACTATTTACACCTTTGAAATGGTTATTCTACAAACACGAGCCAATAATTATGCAACTCTAGTCACTAACGCTCCGAAAACCGCCTCAAGTTTGGATCCACCACCACCTAACGATTTCCATATCGAAAGGCATGTTGTTGACCTTGTGATCCATCCCCCCAAAGGGACACTTTGTTGCATGAAACACAAGACCTTTACAGGTGCTAACCAAAACTATAGTATTGTAGAAGATTTGGCATAAGCACCGTCTGCCATGTGTGCCCTCGAAGTATTACAAACTTTTCTAGCACAAAGGAAATATTTGCTTTTGACAATTGGTGGAATTAACCCTCAAGATTCCACTTTAGCAATTTTTGATGTGGAAAAAAGTAAGCCTCACCTTTCCCATCAACTTTCATTTCAGGTGCAAGTTATATCGAAAGTCAAAGCTATCCATTGAACTATCATTGACGAAGGTGCTTCGACCTGTGTAATTTCCACTTCATTTTGGCACGTGCTAGGTTCTCCCACTCTTTCATTTCCATCAAATTCCCTCAAAGAATTTGATGGCCACACTTTCATCCCTAAAGGATACCTTCCTAGCCAACCCATCACTATGAGTGGGAAAATGGTAAAAGTGGATATTGAAACTTCGTGGAGTGTCATCTCAACTATAATCTGCTTTTGGGCCATAGTTAGATTTACACCATGACTGCCATTGTTTCTTTTGCCTTCCGACTCATCCTCTTCCCTTTGGATGGGAAAATAGTCACAATGGATCAACTATCATTTTGTACCCCATATTAATCCCTATTACCTAGCAGCACCGTGCCCTTAGTGGGTGGTATACATGACTCCTATGTCAATGTTGGTACCAGTCTTCTAAAGGGTTCCTCCCTTTTAGGTTGTTTTCCTCTCCCGTCGCCCGAGGTTCCATAAACAGTTTCAATGGTCTCTGCCATTCCTAATGGCCCTACTGATCCCTGGATCCTTCCAGTGCCTTCAGACATTGATTCCTATGCAGAACAAATGTCGCTTTCACCAGCTGAATTGGCTTATCAAGACATTCAATCTGCGTCTGATTCTTCTGCTACTTTGGTTACGACCGATGGTACTACTTCCTCTCCGAGAGCCATTCCTTCTAATGATATCCTCAATGAAGTCCTACCTTCAGACAAATCTATTCGAGAATAGTATACCCAACATTGTTCCTTTTCCGTAAGTTAGCCAATTAAGTCCATATAAAGCGAGAAGCCTATGCTCAATAGACGCCTACCTCATTTTGCTACAAAAGCTGACTCAACAAGGGCTTCAGTCTATTCACTATAACTAGTGAAATAATTTTATAAATGGCATTACACAATGCTATTGGTTTGAATCCATTAGGGTCTTCAGTTTTTCCAGCCTTAGGAATAAGAGTTAAAATGGTAGCATTCAACTCTTTCCAAATATTTTGAGATTTCTTGGATTCCTCCACCACTTCACAAACCTCCTCACCAAAGAAGCTCCAACATGCCTTGAAAAAATACGAGGTGAAACCATTTGGACGTGATGCTTTTCTTTTCTACATTTCCTTCACCACAAACTCTACTTCTTCTAATGTAACCTTCCTCATTAAAGCTTCATTATGTTCCTTAGTGACTATTTTAGGAATGCAACATGTGATCTTGTTTGGACCAATTCTTTGGATGCTCTTGTAGAATATCTTTGAAATGAAACACCAATTAATATTCGATCTCTTCCTAAAGAAGCTTACTCTGCCCATCCTTACCTGTCAGGGAGAAGATGTTGTTATGATGCGTATGTTTAATCATTGATTTGTCAATTGAACTATAATTTTTTCTCCCCTTCTTTTAGCCACTAGACTCTTGATTTTTTCCTCCATAGTAGTTCCTCTTGCTTTCTTCTTTGTTCAAGGTTGCAAAGAGTGAATCCTTCCTCCCTTACTAGAACCTCCCATCTGCCTTCCAATGTTATTCTTTATTGGATTTCTTTCATTTCTAGGATTTGCTTTCTTACTAAAATGTCTCCAAACTCTTCCTTATTCCACTTCTTGAATTTAGATTTCATCTCCTTCAAATTCAATTGAAATGTGTGCATCTTATTTCTTTCCAATATCCTAAACTCTTCCAACCAAGTTTTGGCCTTATCCAAGAAATATGGATCCTATAGGCAAAAACTTTCAAACTTGAAAGGTCTATTTTTTGGAACTTCCTTCAAGTTCATGTCTAGCTGGATTGACTAATGATCTGAGCCCAAACATGGGAGTATAAAAGCTTCAACAGAAATGTTTTTCCCAACAACTTCTTCTGGATTTAGGAATCTATCTAATCTACATGCAACTTGGTGCTTTCCTCCTCTTTGATTATTCTAGGTACATACCTCATTATTTGTATTCACTAGACTTAATTTTTGAATACATTCTGAAAACATTATTGACTTCGGGTCTAGTCTTCTGATACCTCTCTTAACTTTATCATATTGAAATCCCCCCAAATACCCATAAAGAATCATGAAAGAGACTCTTGTTAGCCCTCAAATCCTCCAGGAATGAGAGATTTTCACCATGGATGGAAGAGCCATAATATGTTGCCAACCAAATTGACTCTTTTGAGCCCAAATATTTGAATTTGTTGGACAAAATTCTGGGACTCACCATCCAACATTGGAATTTAATTTCCATAGGATTCCATAGGACCACCAGACCCCCTATGTTCCCCTTCACGTCCAATGCTATCACATCATAACCCCTCCAACATTTTCACCCAATCTCATTCATTTTTTCTATTTTTACTTTTGTCTCCTACAAAAGAACTACTATTGGATTTTCCATACTAATTCTATCTCTCAGGTATCTTTGTTTATCCTTGTTATTGACTCCTCTAATATTCCATGATATCAACTTCATTCAGAAACAATTTGAGAAGAGGGAAAAAAACCTGGAATTGTAGTCACTTGACCAGAATTAATTGATTGCTCTCTAGTAGCCTACATATTTTCCTTCATTGTATTTCTATCTTTGTGTTTCGCTTCCTTGATCATTGGTTCCTTTCCTTCGTCCTTCTCCCCCTTTATATCTCCTAGTCCTCCATCCCTGATCTCTCTCATACCACCCTTGATTTTCCAGTGCAAATATCCCTATGAATAAATTTTTTTCTGGTCTTGGGGAAGATTTGGGAGGTTCTTCTGCACCCAACAGTTGATAAGTCCCACTAAAAATATTTCTTCCTCGTTCAAATATTCTCAGCATTCCTCAAGCACAAAAAAGACTTCACTAATCCCCGGTAAGGAAAGGAAGCATTTTGGATGGGGCTTTTCCTTTGGAGACTTTCTCTTTACTACTTATGTTTTCTTGGGGCAACTCCTCCATACATATATCCTTTGACAACACAAATTATTCCTCCATATTCTTTAGTACTACAAACACATTCTCATTGTTAATAGGGTTATGCTTCACCCCCTGTATTTTCCCCTTGGATTTCTACGAAAGTTGGGCACCCTCATGAATCCATCACTCGCCCTCTATTGGCCCGCTTTCTGAATTTCCTTCTTTGTCATAGTTAAATCCAGGAATAGGTGGCCATGCTCGTGACAACAATGACCTTTGAATGAACCATGTTCATAGTTCAACTGTTGAGACCAAATTTATCCCTGATACTCCAGATCTATATATATTCCCACATGGTTTGAGATATATTCATACAGGTGTAAGGACTTTGGGCCTAAGCCCTCATGGATTTGTTTTTGGGCTTTACCCCCAACAGGCCTCATACCAATGGAGATATTTGTCCATCCTTATATACCCATGATCCTCCCCACTTGTAGTCAAAGTGGGACTTTGGTTGTATACCCAACAATCCTCCCCTCGAACAAAGGACCATCGAGCCTCCCCTCAAACGATTATCCATCCGTCCACTCTCTACCAACCAGGATTCCTCACTTCAATGTGTTGGAAGCACATGCCTTACATGGAACATCACCTGCCTCAAGAGCTTCTCCGCTCCAATGTGTGGGAAGCACACGCCTTACATGGAACACCATCTGCCTCGAGAGATTCTCTACTCCAATGCGTTGGAAGCACATGCCTTACATGGAACACCACCTGCCTCGAGAGCTTTCTCTATCCGAGCTCATCCACGGATCCCATCGTGATATTACCGGGGCCCACCACCTTCGTTCGTCATTCCGAGGATTCATCCACTTGGCTAACTTCGGGGCATGGCTCTGATACCACTTGTAAGGACTCTGGACACCACATATCTCAACAATGGTATGATATTGTCCACTTTGGGCCTAAGCCCTCATGGATTTGCTTTTGGACTTACCCCAAAAGGCCTCATACCAATGGAGATATTTGTCCATCCTTATATACACATGATCCTCCCCACTTCTAGTCAATGTGGGACTTTGGTCGTATACCCAACAATCCTCCCCTCGAACAAAAGGACCATCGAGCCTCCCCTCAAATGATTATCCATCCGTCCACTCTCTACCAACCAAGATTCTCTGCTCCAATGCATTGGAAGCACACGCCTTACATGGAGCACAACTTGCCTCGAGAGCCTGCTCTATCCCAGGTCAACTCCTCTTCACCGTGTTGGGACTAGGACATGTCCATGAAGAATCTGGAACACACCACCTGTCTAACCGAGCTCATCCACGGACCCCATCGTGATATTACCAGGGCCCACCACCACCATTCAGAATTTCGAGGATTCATCCACTTGGCTAACTTTGGGGCATGGTTCTGATATCACTTGTAAGGACTTTAGACACCACATATCTCCACAATGGTATGATATTGTCCACTTTGGGCCTAAGCCCTCATGGATTTCCCTTTGGACTTACCCCCAAAAGGCCTCGTACCAATGGAGATATTTGTCCATACTTATATACCCATGATCCTCCCCACTTCTAGTCAATGTGTGACTTTGATTGTATACCCAACATTTCCTAAACAGATGGGTGTGTTAGACTATTCATATATCCTCCGCGGAAACCTACCCTATACCTGAAGTTTTCTTGCCAAAGCAAACCAGGGTGCATGCCCCCTGGGTTTCAGTCACAATCACAGAATCGCTCGCGCTCATTAGGTGGACGGACTGGAGATTGATGAGACATTCCTTGCATAAAAGGACTAGTTAGGGACAAAATTTGACTATTAGCTATGTGTGAGCTAGGGAATGAAAGCTGGTCTACAAGATGGATCACTCTTCATTCATGCAGAAAACACATCACTCGAAAGAGTGAGGAGACAATGGATCCCATGCTATAAATGTAGTCACGCCCAAGGAGTAGATAGTAATCTAAAGGTCCTTGGACTACCATTACATTCAGATAAACGGTTTTCCCTCTCAAAGTTATAGGAAAATTTGGAAGGATCCCTAACGACTGGTTCCTTTGTCGAATCCTGTCATATTTCACATCTCAGGTAGAAGCGATGGTGAACCAAGTGCTTTCCAAGAAGTTGAGAAAAGGATACTCATATAATCCCCTTCATCTATGATAATACCGACCATGACCATTTTGTAAGCTTGTACTATGATTCAGAATGGTACATTAGATG